>JAOVVB010130828.1:0-12281 GCA_028570985.1 Heterobranchus longifilis | reverse complement strand
TGCAGTACAGTGAGGTAACGGAGGTATACTCATATTGGAGAGGAGTCAGCCACTGCAGGAGATAATGTAGTCTGGTTTAGTTTATTGGTCCCCAATAATGGACTGGACACACACACCCACACACTGATGGCAACAGGCTACCATGCAAGGTGCTGGCCAACCATCTGGAGCAATTTGGGGTTCAGTGTCTTGCCCAAGGACACATATGGACAGGACGAGCTGGGGATCAAACCGCTAACCTTGCAATCAGTGGAAAACCCACTCTACCTCCTGAGCCACAGCTGCCCGTAAGTACACAGTTGCACTGTAAATTGGTAGCATCAATGATTTTCAACCCACAACACAACTTCATTGGTGTAAGAGTATTTGGCATATTTTACATCTATATAATCATTCAATGTATCAGGAAAATTGAGGCCTTCTCCAAATATGAATTTTTTTTTTATATATCTCATATTACTTTGTGGGAATTAGAGCGGTTTCCAACTGAGGGAACATAGGGCCTTTTCCTAATTTGGAAAAATTGAGCTGAGGGAACATAGAGCATACTCCTCCAGTTCCATACTTATAGCATGAGAGGGGTTTCGCTCTTCTCCTCAAATAAGCATTTTTCCCAAAATCTCAAACTATTCCTTTAATCCCTGTTAACAGCCAGATTTTCTATCTTTTCTATTTTTCTGCAATATCACAAATCACACATTAAGCCCCAGCATCAAGGAACCAGTGTAAATCATACCTCCAGTTTGAATGCATTTAAAGCTATTTTCAGATGATACACTCTAACAGTGTCTGCTAGTGCTGTACGTGGTTTGTTTTGCCTGAGAGGCTGACAGGCCTTCTCCCCTATGCTTCATGAGGTCATTGTATCTGAGTTACAGTCCCACTCTGGGTCATGGGCCGTTCACGCTGAGGCCCTCATGTGACTCTAGCTGTTGTTCTGGGATCCAGCCGTGCCGGTCCTCGACTGCTCAAATGTTGACAACTCCAGAGAAAAATCTGAAAAGCAAAACATGGGGAGTGGGAGGGAGATTACAGGACTCTACACTTAGAGAAAAAATAGCGAGAACAGAAAGAGAGAGAGCCAGCGGCATCTAAAATCCGGTTGTGGTTGCCATGCCAAGAGCTAAACAAGCGTTTTATCAGTTTCTGGGGTTCAGATTTATTCTGGTGTTCGGGAGTTTCTGCCTCACAAATCAGCGCATGATTCCAGTGAGTCAGTCTGCAAGGAGGGTTATAGTGTGTGGACCGTGGCAGAGACTGAATAAAAGCCATGATTCTGAAAAGGATTTCAGTGTAAACTCTGATGTTACAGCAATCATCTATCTATCTATCTATCTATCTATCTATCTATCTATCTATCTATCTATCTATCTATCTATCTATCTATCTATCTACCTAAGAAAGAAAAAATGTCATAGAATAGCACGTTGAAAAAAGTGGAAAAAAAAACCAAAAGAAAAACCGACACAGTACAGTCTGTCGAAAACTGTGAAAAAAAAAAAAACTACAGTGTAAAGTAGTATGTAAAAACAAATATATATATATTATGTTGAAAAAAGTTTTTTTTAAAAGTCTGTGAAAAAGTCATAGTATAGTATGTTGAATAAAGTTTTTTTTTTAAAAGTCAGTATAGGATGTCAAAAAAGTAATCGTATGGTATGTTGAATAAAGTGAAGAAATGCCATATAGTATGTCGAAAAATTTGAAAAAAACGACATAGTATAGTATGTCGAAAAAAGTCATTGTATAGTACGTTATATAAAGTAAAAAAACAGTCAGTATAGGATGTCAAAAAAAGTGAAATAAAACATAGTATGTTAAAAAACATCCTAGTATAGTATGTCAAACAAAATGAAAAAAAAATAATGTCATAGTGTAGTATGTCGAAAAAAAATAGTAATAGGTTGATAAAAGTTTTAAAAAAAACAAAAAAACAGTATGTCGAAAAAAGTCATAGTATAGCATGTTGAATGAAGTTTTTTAATCAAAGTCACTATATAAACTCAATATCTCACTGGAACCAAATCTAAAATGCAATGAACTAATTCATATTCTTGACATTAAAATACTGAGTTTTAAAGTTTTAAAAGAATGAAGAATATAGACACCAGTCTGCAGACACTGCAGTCTGAAAATGGAACACATTTCCAGATTTAGCTTCACAATAAAAGCATTCCAAAAACAAAATAACGGGGCACTTGTGAAGAATATATGGGAAATTAAATGTGTTTATCCACCAAGCAGCTGCTCTTGACCACTGAGGCTGAGCGGCTGGTAAATATGAACACCAGATGTAAGATTACAGGAATACAATATCATATTAGTTAATTCAGGTTTTTATGAACCTAAAATGTGAATTCTCAGATATTAAATGTTAAATGTAGTGGTCCCAGTGATATTTGTTTCCTCCAGTGATGTCATCACTCACTTGACCAATGGTTGAACTTTATGACTCAGTCAGTGAGCGACACCCTGGCCCATCTGTAGGCCTGTGCTGCAGCTGCACTGCGGCCCAGCCAAAAAAAAACAACACACACACACACATGCAATTACCACTTATCAGCATGGGTGCCGCCAAAGAGAAGGAAACACAAATCTTTGAGATTGTAACTTCAACAGCAAGTGTACTTCCAAAGCTTGGGAACTTCTAAAGAACTGTATGTGTCAAAAATGACCCACCATGATGTTTAAAAGCAGATAAAACCCCCAACCCATCTTTTTTCAACTTGAAATGTAACGATTTTTCCTGAAGTGACCCTATAACATTAGAAAAAAAAACATTTCCATGTAAGCTGTACACCACCAGGGAACAAAGATTGTCTTAGGGACATTTTTGACCCGGGCATTATAAAATAATTTACACACCACAAAAAACACAACTCAGACAAAACAAAAACTTTCTTGGGCTCAATGACTCCACACATGACTCAAGTTCACAGAAAAATATGGCCAAACTCTTCTATCCCGATAAAGGTCCGTTCATATCTTGATAATGAGATATATCACGATATAGCACGTATTCTGGTAATAATTCCATAAAGAAATTGTCTATGTGAAATAACCACATGAGCCTATTTTTCTACACTCTGTTAGCAAAACAGCTTCTCTCCCACGTGCACGGATCAGACTGTAAAGCGTCGTCCAAATGAAGTAAATATCGCCGTGACGCAGTTTGGCTGCTGGTTTTTGACATCATGATAGAAGCGATATAGAAAAATATATACAATAGACATTTTTATATTGCTTTGACGATATATATCGTCATATCACCCAGCCTTACGTCGAAGCATTGTTTACTGATGGGGAATACGAGGAGGGGTCATGTGTTATAGATGACCGTAGACCACAGAAAGATACTTGTAACCCCACACATTCAAAGAAGTGCAGTGAAGAGGGAAAACCCTGATATATTCACAAAGTTTGTGATGAATTACAGGTCATTTCTTCATGCAAAATAAATTTGGGTTTTAAAATTATATTAAGCTGCTTCATTTTAGGAGTTTAATGAAGACAAGGGGAGTTTACAGAATGTTAAGACGATTAGGCTACTAGACTTTCTCCATTTTTTGCACGATGCTATAAAGTTCACCGACTCACCTCATATGTATTTTGAAATGTCGCTCTGCTTTAACCACTGTGGAGTGAGAACAGGCGTCGACTGACTGCCTCCTGATAATACCTGCAATAACCACAGTCACATAAAACTGACAGAGGATGGGTGCTACACTGTATTCATCTCTCCTGACATGTGTAACCGCGCATACAATTCTCACCTCTTTTATGATGTGGTGATATAATTGTAGACACTTAGCCCTACCACGGAGCTTTTGTCTAAGGCTTCCTGGCTGCGGACGCTGAAGCTGAAACAATAAAGGGATCAATGCCGCGCTTTTCTTCTCCTCTTCATGCCAGTTGTGACCTGTTTTATTTTATCCTTTCCTCCATCCTGTTGTATGACTCCTTCATGTGCTAAGTTTCCACACATGTGAGGTATCTAATTCTGCTTCTTATTAGGCGTGACCGCAACGACCCCGTGCCGTGATCGAGCCAGCGCGTCCCTTCCCACAACAGGAAACACCATCACCTATTAGCCAACCAATACAGTATATCTGGCTCCAACCACAAACCTTCAGCCTCGCAGATCAAATCTGATCTGTGAGGGCTTTGCAGATGGGCCCATGGAGACATAACAAAAAAACATGGGGATAGCCTCATACTATGGAGAGTCTTGGTTTCTAAGTTTACACCGTTGTGTACAGTGGCCAGACGGATCTGACAGCGAGACCCCCGCCAACAGGACACTTCCAAACCAAGGAACATTACTGCACACAATCAGCCAATCAAGACAGCTTCTTGGTTCTCCGTCAGGTACTTTCAGACTGTATTGTGCAATACGAAACCTGGCACCAAAAACAGAAGCTTTCTGGAACTCACAGAGTGCTGTAGGGAGTTGGGGTTTCATGGGAAAGCCTTCTGTCCTTATACAGCTCTTCTAGACTTTCCAATAATTGGACCAAATGGATCAAATTCTGATAATAAAAAGAGTTGTTTCAGGGGTTTGGTGAAAAATGTATTCACTGTTTATACAGCTGCTCATTTTCTAATGATTTTCTGCAGGAAAAAATATTTTTGCAATAGTCCAGTGTCACACTGGAAAATTCATTACCAGCAAAAGGCATTTTCCAAAACAAAAATCCAAAACATATATGTATTAATGGTGACGTATAGCTTCATCAGATTAGAAGGGTTGGCCTCGCTGTGTGTGTTCTTTGTGTCTTACAAAATCAGTCCATTATGACAGCACATGCAGCTATACATGCCTGTGCACATACTGCACACTGGTGTGCACATGCCCACATACGCATGAATGCACTTAGACACACACGCACACATACGCACACAGACTCTTCATATTTGTTCTGCCTGTCTTGGCTGCGGTACTAATATTTATTATCAGGACAGGTAATATACTGATCAAACTATTATTTTAATACCAATATGACTGGTGGGTTTTACTTTTTTTAAACAATGTTTTATTGAGATTTTGATCATAATACCAAAAGAAACATATCAGTATACATACAAAACATGTGCCCCTCCATACACAATCACTCATTCACACAGGCACGCAAACATTTCAAATAATAATAAAAATTGTGTAAATAAAAAAATAGATAAAAATGGAAATACATGTATTCATATGTATATATTTTTTTATTATAAAATGATATATTACATAATGAAAAGCAGAATCCATACGCCCATATGTTATCTGGATTTGCATTTTCTTTTCAGTTGGTAATACATATTTCATTTTCTAAAAAGGACATAAATGTGTTCCAGATATACACAAACTCTTTTCGCTTACATCAGCTTTTCCAGCCCGGGACATTTCAACTCCTCCCCTTTCCACACACAAAGAGGTTCTACTTTTTTTTTCCAGCATAATGCAATTATTCTTCTGGCTTGAAGAAGTCCAAAGTCTATTATTTTTGTCTGCATTATTGTCCTTGGGGTATGTTCCATGCACACATCATTTTGCCCTCAATGGGATGTTACTTTTCATTTTCTCTGATAAACATTTAACAAAATGTTTCCCAAAATATCTGTATTTTTGAGCACCAACATTTAAGCAATGAAACAAAGTTCCTTTCTCATTCAGGCATTTTCAGTAACATAAATATCCGGGATGTTAGGGCAAATATGAGAAAGTTTAACAGGGCTGAGGTACATTCTGATTAGCCACTTATTCTGAAGTAATCTTAACTTTGTATCATTGACTGTTTTTCTTTCCTCAGCAGTATCTTCTTATGTGTCTGTAAGCATTTAATGTCTGTTAAATGTCCATTAAATGTATCTGTTTTGAAAAAGCTTGCATGGTGTGTGCAGAAAAGTAGTAATCATCTGTCAGAGAAAATATGGGAATGTGACTGAAAGGACGGCAAGTAAAAGTGAAAAGGGAGACTGTTTCAGATGTGTGAATTGTTTGGATTTTGTAAACATTACAGCTTAGTGAAAAACTCCCTCACACATTTTGATGTTGGAGCTGCACTCCTAGTTTTCATGCCATCTTCCTCTTCACATTGTTTACATATTCCTGCACGCAGTATACAGCTCTTATTAGGATGATGACCATTCAACACATGGTGCACATGCACCATGTGTTGCTACAATTCTCCTTGAGTGAACTTTAATTCTTTCAGCGATAACGCGACATCTCCCAGTAGCACTGGTAAAACTAAACACATGAAGAATCTCATTATAGTGTAATCACACTTAACCTCTGCACCGCCTCACTGACATGACGGAGTGGGTGAGAGAAGAACATTTACACACATGAACCCTGCAGCCTGTGGACACCCAACAAAACTAACTACAGTCTAAGATTAAGGAGAACTACTGGTGCAGATGCAGGTTTCCAAGTGGCTGCTGCCAGAAAGCAAGATGGATGAGGAAGGTTATTCTGGCCAGAGGTGTTCGACTCGCGGAGCTCGACTGGGACACTGAAGGAAAAGCTTTAATACACTTTCTTCTTCGAAACATTAATCCAAAACCTTACTTCAGACACAAAACTTGTTTTCTTCCAACTAATAAAATATAATTTTTTTTTAATTTGTGAAAGCAGCACCTGGTTTTGTTTGAATTGCAATAAGTCAGTTGCAGCTTGCATTGACCTGCAATGGAAAGCTGCTGCTGTGCAAAAACAAAAGACTTTAACTTCATTTCATTCAAAAAAGACCTGCTCCATATGGAAAAATATCATGTGCCTCCTGTGTTGTTTCTTTGTTGAAAATAGCGGTTTTGTTCTGGAGAAACCAACGAGAGAATACTCCAACTTCACTTATGGTTCTCTGGCTTTGTTTTGTTGAGCTTAGAATATTTTGTTTATCTACACACAAAGTTATTGTTTTCCTGCACTTAGGTTACAGTGTTCCACCTCTCTATTCTCTGTCATAGTATTACACACACACACACACACACACCCCCACACACACACACACACACACACACACACATCATACATCATACATCATACAGACTGAATATAAATATTAGTTTCCACAGTTTGGTTCTAATGATGTGAGTTGGTAATGTACCATGAAAGAGAATCAAGTTTTGTTTTTTGTTTTTTGTTTTTTTTAAACTACAACTTGAGTGATTTATTACTAATTATTACTAATTCATATTAAATGGATAGTTTCATGATATCAGCCTATGACTGGATTCTACATAATTATTATCATACAGTATATTACTTGTAATAAACAACACAATGAGAGAACAAATGGAAGTTAAGGCTTTTTTTCCTTGGCATGACCCTTTATTATTTTACAGACAATGCAAAGCAGAGTACCTTCACTTCTGAATATGGGTCAAAGGTCAAGTTTGAGGTATATAAATAACTTCATTAAAAACACAAAGACTTGGGTCTTTTGTCTTTGTAGGGCAGCACAGAAGTCTCTCGATGACACTGTAACTCAAACCTGTTTTCCAGGTCACAGATACTCGTCCATGGGCTGCAGAGAGATAAAGATGGTGGTGTCAATTGTTAAAGGAAGGGAGCACTCAGGGGGTTAAAAGGCAGTACTTGAGTTAAACCCTGAGGTGCTGAAGTGCAGCTGTCTGTCTGCATTTTAAAAGCAGCAGGGCATGGAGAGTAATGGGAGAACAAGACTCTTTTCCATCACACAGTAAATACACGTGCAAGCTATGTGGCATGTAGAGACAAGGTGGGGAGGCGAAGAAAATGAACAAATTCATGAACAGAGCAGCCAGATTGATCATGCAGAGGTCACTCTATCTGCACAAAAACCCTCATTTTCTTTTCTCCGTTGGCCTAGTTGTAGTCTTTGTACTTACGTATCCACCTGTCCCCTATGTTCCGTTTGCATTGTTGTCATGAAAGGTCACTACGTTTACTGTTACATGGTGTTGCATAAAAGTTTCCCGCACACAATAATAAGTTCAATCCAGGTTGAAATTGGTTGATTATTCCTCTTATTATTGAGGCACCAGATACCAGTCTTCTACTGTTTTATTTCTCACATAATAAAAGAAGACGCACAGCCATGTTTGCCAAACATGTCATTATAAAGATACGTGCTTTTGTGTTTGTCTGCTGAGGAAATGCTGCCCCCTTAACTGCAAAAGGTCAGAGTTAAAACACATCGCTGACGTGTCCCCTTTTCCAAGGAGAGAACAGTATCAAAGGTTTTCATAAGATGATCAATTATTTGCTTTTAGACAAATAGCTGGCACACAACAGTGAGAGAGAGCAGATCTGCTATGGGAGAGCTGTGGGAATGGAAGAGCACGTGGCTGTCCAGGAAAAATGTAATAGGTGCTGTTCTCACAGTAAGCTGTCACACCATACACACTTCTGATATAAGAATGAGATCTTACAGATGAACTGTGGAGTACTTGGGTCAGGGCAGCATCATTTTCAGCCTGGTCCAGGGGCCCGGCTGAAAACGAAAGGAGACAGAACGTTTGCAGTCGGGGCCCCCGAGGCTCTGGAACGACCTGCCCGAGGAAATCAGGTCGGCTGAGTGAGTCCCTTCTTAAAACATACTTTTATCGGAGAGCCGTTCTTGACTTTATTTGAATTTTAATTTGCTTTTCTTACACAGTATTTTTTTCACACACCTTTTTTATGTGTTTTCTTTTAATAGCTGATATGACTTGTCTGTTTTTATGTGAAGCACTTTGTAACTTGGTTTTGAAAAGTGCTCTATAAATAAAGATTATTAAATAGAAACATAATACACATAATTTTCCATAAACAGAAAATAAGAGCAATAGAAAGACATTAAAATATTAAAGTGTTATGATACATGGCTATGATACATTCCCAGCAGTACAGAGGACCTGCTCAGATTTGTAGCTCTAGGGACGGCAATGTCAGTCAGTCCACTATTAAATGGATTACGATGTCATTCTGTCATTTGTGGTCCCCAGAGGATGAAACCGACTGAATCTGGTGATTACTACTGATTCTGGCCACCATGTTGAAAATGTTGGTTTTGTGTGAAATGTCTCCACAAATATTGCCCATTAGATTTGATTCAAGTTCCCAAAACAACAATCCTCTAACACCACCGTCAGGTCAAGATTTTACTGTAGATACTGGCTGAACTAATGACTCTCACATTGTACTTTGTGTTTAGTGCTAATTAATTAGCAAATGTTAGCATGCTACATGCTAAACTACGATGGTGAATGGTAAACGTTATACCTGCTAAACAACAGTATGTGAGCATTGTCTTTGTGTGCATGTTAGCATGCTGAAATTAGCATTTAGCTTAAAGCTCCCAAGCAGCAACTTCTGGGGCTGAAAACTGAAGCCAACACAGAAGTGCCAAAAACTGCAGTTCCTCGAATGACCACATGAGGCTGACTCCAAAACCAAGTCAATCCCCATAGACCACCATGTTAAAATGCCCACATTTACAGCAGAAATAAACATATTTACAGCCTGGTTCAAAAAACGGTTTTGGTCTCTATAGCTAATTTCCCCATTCATGACAACTGTACGCCCTCTCATCCAAATATGGTCACATCTGGCTCCAAAAAACAAAGATGGCAACCTAAAAATGCAATCTCAAAGCTTAAAAATGGTAGTTCACAGACCAATGGGTTTCGCAGAGCTGCTAGAAAGACTGAGGACTCATAGTCTTAGTTGCAGTCAGCAGAACATACATGACATGAGTGTATTATTGTTAAGGTGGAGAATAAAATCTTAGCAGGGATTTCACGTTTTTGTTTCCAACCATGCTTTCCCAGAAGCTGAGTGATGGTAAGAGTGTGGAGCTATTGTGCTCAGCATTAAGAGTCCACTGGCAGACAGACGCCTCTGCAGTGCTGCTGCAGCCAGGACACAGTTTAGACTAAATAGTCAAACCCTTAGCAACAAACCTTGGAGCCATCCCCTGCCAGATACATCTTGGTGATTTAACACCAATTGCTCAATAAATGTACTGAATTTATTTCTGAAGCTGCAAAAATGAAATGAATCCTGAAATCTGTGGCTAACTCATGCACCAAATCTGATTTACTTATTTGATTAGGTTTGAATCTGCTCTTAGCAGTACCCCCTTTTCCACCAAAATTAGCTTGCATGTGAGGGTTTTTTAAACACAGGAACACCCGCTAAAAATAGGCGATAGACCCCTTTCCCATTGCCAGAAGATGAGTATGTCTTTCTGCTTTTTTCCTGGTGTGTCACAGACCACGGTCGACGTCACAAACGTGCTGGAAAACAGCTGTTAACTTTTCCTGCTAAAGCTTTTCCATACAGTGCACACAACTGCAAACTACATTCACCTGATATCTTCACTACTAAACTTAAACTCTTCCTTGCTCCGAGCACTCGCCCTGCATTCACCGTGTCACACACACACACACACACACACACACACACACACACACACACACACTGGCTCTGAGATGTCGCACTCTGCACAGAGTTAGTAAACAGTGAAGCAGCATGGAGGCCAGTGGAAATGTTACAGTTTAAATATCAGTTTATTCAGTTTTACAAACTGTGTTTGAGCGTTGCTTGTACGCAGACAGGCGGCTGTGATGACGTGCGTCACTGCTCCATGCAGGTAAAGTGATGAAAATTGGCGTGTCCACCCGGGTGTTGTGTTTCGATTAATGCAGAATTATTTGTCCTGGGAGTGAATGGCGATTGTAACCTTTCCCATTGGAGACAAAAGCCAGATGTTAGCAGGTGTTAGTGGCTGTTTTGGCCAGTGGGAGAGAGGTATAGGTCTAGTGAGGATCAAAAACTAAGCATGTCAGAAACACTGTTCCATGTTATATATTAATAAAAGTGAAGAAACAGACACCTATGGGAGCTTACTGCCCAGAAATTGAATTGATGTGAGGTTGCTAAGTGTAACATTAGGTATAGCATCTAGCTCAATGCTTTTTTGGATGTAAGTGACGTTACTGTAAATGTTAGACGAATGTCCAGGTGCAGACCATGCTGTCCCCATATGTGGCTACACAGAGTTATTCCTCAGCCATCACAGAAACACAGAAACCCCTCTGGGCACAACGCCAGTCAACAGGAAGAGAGAGTTTCCCAGGATTCCTCACACTCTCCAAACTCTCTGTCTGTGTGTGTGTCTGTGTGTGTGTGTGTGTCTGTGTGTGTGTTTAGTCTGGGTAATGTGTGGAGCATGACGTAGGAATCACCCATGACTCATTGTTGAAGTTTAGCAGTTACCTACGTCTGATTGGCGATAATGTATCCCCTCTGAGGGTGTGATTCATCAGCCTCTGCATGTGAGCCGAGAGAGACTGCAAACAGAAGTCACTTCTTAAAGGATGATGGATGATAAACACAGGAAGACATGCCCCACCATGGGCAGGAGAAAGCTGGTGGGCGGTTCAGGGAGGTACAATGAAACAGAGGGAGGTTTTCACTGTCAGAGCATCTTTCTGTCAGAGGTCGAAACATTCCTGACAGTAAATCTCTCAACTGCTGTCACAACACTGAGGATTTATTTAATCTGACAGCAGCTAAAGTCTCAAAATGAATTTAAAGTTGAACAGTGGCCAACACTGACTGACAGATATTCAAATGACCAAACAGGTCTCACCAAATGGAATATATAATATGAATAACACGTCAATTTGTTAAGTCCTTTTGCGTGGTATCACAATGCATTGTTTTCTTTTTGCATGGCATTTCACACAGTTGCTCTCGGCTTGCAACTGTGAACCCACCCACAGCAGCATTAGATCCTCACAGCTCCTGCTTCAGAAGTGAAGTGATGTTTCACCCAGGAGGCCGCTGTAAAACCAAAAGTCAACGTTGAGTTAATTTACGTAAAAACCTCCTTATTTTAACCCAAACCACGAAGTTTTCCAAACAGATGTTTTGTTTGAATTCACAACGTTAACCACATGTTTAAAACTGCGACTGTAGTGATGCATCATAGTTTAACGCGTAAAAGTGACGTCATGGATTCCTGACCAAGCGTCCGGATGTGAACCGGGCATTAAATGACACACAATGCAGGCAGGACTTTCACACAGGAGACCGGAGTTCGAGTTGGTGTGTATCACGCGACCGTCATGTTTTTAACAGAACACAGAAGAAGGAATTTTAATGCCAATCCCTACATTTTTGTACTAACCATACCAAGTCGTTTTGTTGCCTAAACTAAATATATTTGTAGCCTAAACCTACCAAATTAGTCCCGTTTCACAACGTTAATCGCAACATTAATGACGTGTCTATCACCTGAGCGGGGCCTGTATTTAAAACA
>JAOVVB010130799.1:0-26438 GCA_028570985.1 Heterobranchus longifilis | reverse complement strand
GTGGGGGGGGGGGGGGGGGGGGGGGGGGGTATTCACGTTACCAACTAACAACATCACTTGACTTGAAGTTACAATTAGCATAGTATAATATTTTATTCATATCATAATGTTAGATTTAACAACATATTAAAAACACCCCTTTAACAGCATCGCAAAGTACAGCCTCCAAAAATTACCATGAAGGTGAAAACGTTTCATCAAAAACGGAACATTATGTAATTAAACCTTCATGAAGTTCGGAATTAACTCTATTTCGTGGCTGTTGTATTCATTGGTTTTAGTTAGCTATAAGGTTAGCCAGCAGTTGGGACGGCGTTATTTGTAGCTAACGTTAGTAAACTGAAAACGGAGTGTACAGCCCATATAAATTACATTGTATTTCTATGGTACAGCCGCTTCCTCCCTCGGTTGTCGTTCATGTTACATATGTATTCACCCTCTCTTGTCCGTAGTGCACGAAAAACAGAAAGAAGACCTGAACTTACCAAGGTAGGGTATTTTGTATCCATTTGTGTTATGTTAGCTAGCTATGTCTTTCTTTAAACGGCAACGTTAGACGACTGTTTCCGACTGCAAGACCGAGGTTATGCTAACGGTTCGCTAGCTATCATTATTGTTTTCAATACTCGGTTAGCCTCCGGACTGCATTTATTTGAATTCGGCTTTCTGAAAATCAAGTTAGGAACGACTATAACCATGCAAAGGCCGATGAGTGAGCCATGTCGTCCATTTGTTAACTAACGTTAGCGTTAGCAAAACAATGGCGCTGTTGACAATTTGTATTTAACCCGCGCACAGTGAAATAGCCCGCGACTTGTTGCCCTGAATTATGCCTCTCAGGCAGCATTTTGCCATTTAGCAGATGCTAATCCATAGCATGTGCTTTAAAACTATAACATGAACTTGAGTATACTAAAAGTAAACTATAAATGACCGGTGGAGTTTGTTGCTGGGGGACAAAGCATTGGATTGCCATGGAGTTGCTGCCTGGAAGACTACAGTCAGGAACAAAATCAGCCCACGAGCTCAGGATCTTCTTCTTCTACACTTTATTTTCCGGCAGACTGAGCCCACAGCTGGTGATTCGCGTTGCCGCCCTCTACAGGTTAATCATGGTTAAATCTAACCAAAATTAAGAGAGCTATCCAATGATATGACCATAGAATCTATGGATATAACATACAAAATATTGGTATAACTATTGACATTACAGATAATGAAACATATACTTGAACAGATATGGTAATAAGAATTCAAATAATCTTTGTTTTGTTTTCCCCATACAGTTTTGCTGTGTTGCACAATGAACTTTTCAAAGTTTTCCACCAACATCTAATAAACAAAAAAGATCAAATATTTTAACCCAAGCAACAATAACAATAAATGCTAATGATATTTGATCATTTCCATCCATGATGTTATGCTTTTGGAGTAGTAACATGTCTAGGCCTATACCTACATGAATTGTGGTATTCTTGTTCATCTACTTATGATAAAAGAGCCCATGCTGCTGAACTGCTGAAACAGTTGCTATCACACATGATAAATTGCATGAATAATTTATTACAAATAAATATGTCAAAATGGCATTTGATACAAAACTAACATATTGTAAACTACAGGAAATGTTTAAAAAACATACAGTCTATGCTGGGTGGATGATTACAGTGGTGTAGTGTTGGGATAGTCTTCTTATCAGAACCTAATGGGTTGTGTTAGCAATCACTATGTTAGAAAAGAGCCATAAAAGGTTCAGAGATCAGTCAGCCAATGTTGAAAAGAATATTTCTAATTTAATTAGTTAACTATGCACATTATGCCGGAGTGCATATTGTATGTGATCATAATTTAATACAATTTATTACAATTTAAAAAATGATTTGTTTTCATGATTCTCATTGAACTATTTTCTATGATACATGACATCAAGTGTCAATCATAAAAACGTTTAGCAGAATATCTTTTTCTGCTTTTCAGCGATCTCCATCGGTTCCATGGCTTCAGGACTGACGTCTGTGTAGAGCGGCTGTTTGATGTGTCTCCAAACAACCAAAACAATCCGGATGACAAACAGCGCGGAGGCTAAAGCCAGCAGCACAACTAAGAGAAAGAAATCAAGTTAGTACAAACAAATGTTTGCTGTCAAATGCATTAGAAGTTAGCATTTCATTTTACATTGGAGGTAAAAGGTGAGACCAAATGTGCTCTAATTAAATTTGCTTTATTATATCTCAAAAGTCACAATAAGTAATACTAAGTAAAAGAGCTCAAATATTGTTCATCAATATTGTGTTTATTTACTTGTATTACTTTCTACCTGTCATGTTTCAGGAGAGCAGTCTAATGACATTTTTTAAATGTGATGTTTACAAGCTGATTGTAGAGATTATTAATATGGTGTCTTACCAATAAATATGCCATTGCGGCTGGGTGATTGAGCATCAAAGTTTTTGTCCAGATTTCCAGACAGCGCCCAGATCACAACCGGGTAGATGATGAGGATGTATCGCACGTGTCTGTCAAGGACAAAGTTCTCCAAAACAAACCTGTGAAACACGTAGCACAGACACATTTGCTTCAGAATCTCACTGATGATTTTGCACATTACTTCCCTAATAAGTACTTATTAGAAGAGCACTTACCACAGGAGCAGCACTACAGCCAAAACAGAGTAGGAGATGGTTGCAGCATCCACTGGGGACATCTTTACATCATAAGTCAGTACAATGCTCAGGTTGATTAGTGTTGCAATGGTTGTCCATGTTGTGTATACCATCACACCATTCTGAACCTGCAAATGTGGTGTTAAAAAGTTTAAGTTTTAAACACTGTGCTCTTAAGCCACATTGTTTTAATACATGTGAACAAAATAGACTCATAACCAGGCACACGCAAGATTAAAACCTTAGCATACACACTTAATAATGCAAATACTGCACACATTTGTCATACTAACCAGCACACGGAGAAGCCACAAGTCTGCTTTTTGGTATTTGTTGAGCCAGGCTCCATAAACATGAAGTCCATGGCAGATGAAGCATACCATGGAGTAGTTTGTGCAGATGACCAGGACGAGAAAAACCATTGCAGCAATCATAATTCTTTAAGAAGACACAAGAACAGCAGAAAGACACACATTTAATTATGGAATGGAATATGACAGTTTAAATAAGGTTGCTTAATTTACAAAGAATAATCACAGGTGTCATTGGAGACTCTTACCCTCTGTCCCAAACAAGCAGCCAAGCAATATTGAAACACAGATTGATGCACCAGCTAATGAAGAATCCATAAGGCAACACTGCAGGGCTGCAGTAAATGTAGCCATAACCATTCCTACAAGAGAAAAGAAAATCTTTCAGATTGTAAATTGGTGAAATTGTCCACAGAACAGTGATTGGCAACTACTCTTTTCTGTGGCTCTTAAAGCTGATGATTCTGAAATGTGTCTCATATCTGGTATCCCCCCCCAAAAAAGGGATTACAAAGCCACAGATTACTATTTGCACTTCCTAATCGACCCAGATTTGGCCTTTTGAAAAAGGTTTACAATATTTTAAGGTTTTCAGCAAGAGAATAAAAAAAGTTGGCCGCAACTTTCTGCAAAGTCCCGTGACGATGTAGATAATCATTGCTGTGAGCCAGACGTAGATGACGCTCCAGATGTTAAAAGTCCATCCTGAAGGTGTGATCTGGGTGTCAAACACGGCGGACACATTGGCTGTAGTGGTGCTATAAGGACCTACAGGGATCAAAAATGCAAATAATGAGTGAGAATGGAGAGGAATGTAACATGTTAAACTAATATTTGTGAGTTCTCAACAATTTGACAGTGTCTATTCACAGTCTTACATAACATCCTCTACAAGTTAAACAAAAAAAAAAGCTTTAACAAAGCTTTGACTCACCAATCCCAACCACAGACAGCCCATTGAACACCAGACTTATTACAAAGCCGACAACAGACACCACTATCGCAGCAAGACGTCCACGATTATGTTTTCCCATTGTTATCTAATGAAAATGATTCAAAAAATAGAAACATGTTTTATAGTTAAAACACATAACCACATAGAGCATATT
The DNA here is from genome assembly GCA_028570985.1 of Heterobranchus longifilis. Taxonomy (NCBI): domain Eukaryota; kingdom Metazoa; phylum Chordata; class Actinopteri; order Siluriformes; family Clariidae; genus Heterobranchus; species Heterobranchus longifilis. Next base: position 22,355 of record JAOVVB010130799.1, on the reverse strand, counting down.
TCAACATGTTGAAGAAGACGGAAGAATTAGCAAATGAATGAATGAGCAAATGGTGTTTTGCTCAAAGAAATGTGTCCTTGAGGAAGATACATAATCCCTTCCACCTTTATTACTGATGACCTGCATTTGAACCTGACCTCTGTGATAATACTCAGTCACCTTGTACAGAGGCCAATCTGACAAATACACCATTTCGCAATTCTCATAAATCACCAGCTGTCTTTTTTGTAAACTACCATAAAAACCTAAAAAAAAGGAAAAAAAGAAAAGTCTGTTTGTTATTCTAAGTAAATTATTTTCAAAATAGGCTGAAAATCAAGTTTGAAAACAACTTGTATAACTTCTGAAAGGTCCACGTGCCACTACTGCAGCTGAGCTTTCTTCCAGGATAATAAAACGTTGGACGAAAAGAGTGCTCACATGATGAAGACTTCGATAAAGTCAAACAGGACGTACCTTTCTTTGCCCCTCTCTGAGTCATCAGTGTGAAGAAGTACAGTAACTGTGCAGAGGATGGGGGACTGCCTATTTTATAGAATAGCTAGTTGTGTAAGTTTTACAACCACTCAGAGAATCACGTGTGTCTCTTATCTTGTATACATTTCTGCGACCACAGTGCAGTGAATAACACAAGACTAACAAACAAAACCCACCATAAGATCCACAATTATGAAATGACCCCAGAATGAATGACAACGTATATACTTTGTCTAAGCTAATTTTTTTTTTTTTTAAACAATCTACACAATTGATGAACATATTTTTCATATTTGAAAAGGCATTAAAGTGTCACCCTAGAAATGGACATCTGAAACCATGCTGGGATATGAAAGTCTAAAGATCTAGTTTTGTCGTCAGGCGAGATAAGAAAATCAAGTTTTATCCTATATGGTATATAGAGTTGTGACGACTTGTGTCATCAACTGATCTACTGTATATCTGGCAGAGCTTAAAATGAGACAAAAAGTGGTAGTAGATTTTGTTAATGCTTTTTAAAATGTAGTTTTAGGCAGGATCTGCCTTTGTAGTAAGTACAAAATCCACACAACAAGTTGCACAGGTTTTTTAGTCTTTGACAGTCAGGCAGGGCCAGATCATGAGGCCTCTGGGCATGTCTCCTGGGGGCCTCACATTGTAAGCACTGAGGAGTCTTGGGGGCCTTTGTGGTTAACTAAAGCTACAAACACCCAGGGGCCTGGTGTTCAGATTGCGCTGTGCACACTGAGGGCCCCGGCTTCCAACTTCCTTTGGAAGTTTTGGTCCACGCACCTCCTGAAGCTTGGAGGCCCCCTGGCACTCCGAGGCCCTCGGGCACCGGCCCGCTCCATAATCCAGCCATGCAGTCAGGAAGGTACGGAAATGCATTGCATTAATTAACAACATTTTTAAAAATCGCAATTACAAGAAAATATCTCATAATGATGAGTTTGTTCCAAAACAATCAAGACAACCAGCAGTTTATATGCAGTGACATTTGTGCTTGTCTTTGTGTATTTTTCATTTAGCTATTTCTATTTATGTTGTTTTCCATCCTCGTAAGTCTGTTTTACGTCTATTGCTTTTTACTGTGAAGCACTTGCTATAAAGTGCCATATTGCTAAACTTACTATTGTGTTCTGATTCATATTTTATTTTCAGTGTCATTTCAAGTCAAATACAGCCTCTTAACAGGAAGTCTATATTACATTTATATGGCATCAAGCTCACGTTTTAAAGGAGCTTAATGAAGAATATAGTATTTAGTTTGATCAAATTAAGAGATAAATATAATAATTAAAATGAGCAAAGCAGAGAAGGATGTAGGAATTGTACCAAACACAAAGTATAAAAACATTACTTCTTAAAAGAGCCAAGCGTGTACATTGAAAGATGAGATCATTATCAATGATCCTTTTAAGCATTCTTTATGTTTCATTATTATACGTCTCAAGTGACATTATTATAATGTTTAATTAAACTGTTGTATTTGTTACCCCTTTATGCCACATATCATTCCACAAAAGCATAACATTGAGGGAAAGCAATATTTATTTTTAACAGTATACAAAATAAAAGTGAAATGCATGAACAAAAATAAACAATAACCACCATTTTTCATATTTGTATGAAAAATACAGATGAAATGAATAATCAATTTAGCACGTCATTACAACTCAGAGTGCAGTTTGAGTACACAGTGTAGTGAGACAACTTAAATTGGACTTCAGCATAATTTAATATATTTATTTAGAAGCTTCATGGCAGGACTGGAGTGTCTCCATGGCAAAAAAAAAAAAAAAAGTCATAAATTACAATAGGCCTATATACTAAACATTTTTTAAAAAACATACCAAAACAATATTGCATCTAGAAAGGTGCATCAAAATACAGATTCATTCAACATTCTTACTTAAATATCTTTTTCTGCTTCTCAGCGATCTCCATGGGAGACATGCTCTCTGGGTTGAGATCTATGTGGTATGGCTTTCTGATGTGCTTAAAGATGACCGTAAATACCCGTACGGCAAAGATGCAACAGGCTGCAGCCAACAGTGTAGCTACAGAGGGAAGAAAATATCAGAGGGAAGCATTAGTGTGCATACTATCTGTCCCCTGAGTTTAATTAGTAAAAAAAAAAAATCAATCACAGTTCATGCAATACTTGTGGAATAGTGAAAAGACATGAAGCATGCAGGTAATATAACTGAGATTGATTAAGATGTTTTTTGAAAAGTTCCTCACTTATGAAGATGTTATTGCGAGTAGGAGCTTCAGGGTCGTTGTTTTGCGTGTAGACCCCCGTCAGTGCCCAGATCACAACGGGGTAAATGGTGAGAATGTACCTCACGTGTTTGTCAAGGACAAAGCTTTCTAAGAAAAACCTGCAAGAAATGCAACACATTTGCTCGAGATATATATATATATATATATATAGTTTTCATTGAACTTATTAAAGGTAATGCAGAATCCTCTCCTTTGCACTTATACGTACCACACAAAGAAAACTGCAGTCAAAACAGAGAGGGAGACGGTGGCAGCGTCCGTCTGGGACATGTTTGCATCATGAGTCAGCACGATGGTCAGGTTAATTAGAGATGCAATGGTTGTCCATGTTGCATATATGGCAATACCATTCTGAACCTGTAATAGAGACAACAGAAAAGACTGAGATCCTGAGACATATGCAGAGTTGGTACAAAAGATGTTGCTGGGAGTAGGGGGTAAATTACATGTTTTATCATGATAAGACATTATATTCTTTGGAAACAATATGATATTTGCTGATATCACAAAGTCTGCCACAATTCGATACCATTCATCAGGGGCTTGCAATCAGTTACATTTATATCAAATCACAAAAAGCAACTAAAATATGATTTGACCATTTTATTTCTGAGCTCTTCCATAAATTTAAATGAAAAACAAATTATTATTTTTAATAAAAATAATGAAGTGGGAATTTTAAAATAAAGATGATGATATATATCTTTTTGTGGGCCAACCCGGAAGTTAGCGTCGCCATGGGTTCCCTCATCAAAAAGCCTATGGGATTTTTGCATTGGATTTTGGATTCTTGCAGAAAATAAGCTCTGTGGCGAACACAAGTTTATGATACTTACACGTTTTGTCTAGCAAGTTAATCTCTCCATATGAACACCACTTTTATGATTTTAGAAGCGTAAATACAATCGGCAGAAGTAAAAAGCTAATGTAAGGCTATAAATGAACTACCCAACGGTCGCGTGTTACCATCCTATTAAACGTCACCATCAGCTTTGTGGCGACGGGAACATTAATGTCCTCGACAATCTCTGTAGTCTCATTTAGCCACTTGTTAGCAACTGCCTTTTTAAAGACATGTTAAAGCTTTGAAATTCATGAGCAGGGTATTTACCGACGTATTTTATGTAATAGAACAAAACGGGAAAATCTCTTAAGCTTGTGTTAACCGCAGACCTTATTTCAGACGTCTAACCAAAAACACATTCAAAAAACCCATTGACTTCGAGACGAGGGAACCGGAAGTGTTAAAATACTAACTCATCCGGGTTTTAAAACTACAAACTGGGGCCTCCTATTGGATCGTTGATCATTGAATCAATCGTTACACTCCTAGCTGGGAGGTAAATGAGTTATAAGCTTGCAATAGAGCTGCCATACTAACCAAGACACGGTGAAGCCACAGGTCTACTTTGTGGTACTTGTTGAGCCAGGCTCCATAGCTGTGGAGACCGTGGCAGGAGAAGAATATCATGACGTAGTTAGTCAAGACGATTAGGATCAGGAAAGCCAGTGCAACAGGCATCAACCTTTTGATAGGGATGAAAAATAGCATAATATATTTTATGACAGTGATCGTGTCTTCGTGTTATCCAGTCACAGACAGCAACTGTGTTGTTCCAACCCAGTCGCCAGAATAAATGTTGGCATTGTACGTTTCTGCAAACCACGGATATGTTACATTTGTACGTTTCATATGTAGCAGATATGTTGAGACTTTACATTTCTTTACGTTTCAATTTTTTGACTTGAAGTTGTGACAAGGTGGTGGTTCCTCTCAATAAACAACACCTGGTTTTATTGGTCTCGAACAGTGGTCTGCTGCTGTCTGCAGCCGTTTCACACAGGTTACACACCTCAGACATGTGATCTGAACTATAGTCACTTTAAAAACGTTGATACGGTACGCATGAAACATACAAATGTAATATATCCATGATTTGCAGAAACATACAATACCAACATTTTATTCTGGCGACTGGTCGATGTTTCTTGTGTGAATTTGCTACTTTTTTCCCATATATTATTATATAAAGCACAAAATCACACATCAAAAATTTGCCTCTTAGGGCCTTACAATCTGAACAGCATCTGTAAACCCTTTGTTCAAATAAGAAAAAACTCCTAATAGACATAAAATAAAAATAGTACAATTCCAAGATGGAGAAACAGAAAGACACATCCATTCTAGCTTTGTCTGAAATATATAGTATCCTTCCAATATTCCTTCACTCTGTTACTCAACTCTGTTACTACTCTTCTATATGTTTATTATTGAGGTCATAGTTGAAGGTGGTGTTGTACTGGACTACAGTATATTGAGGGGTGTTACATGAGGCGTTACCCAGAATACAATGCAGTCTGGTACAACATCACCACTAACTATGGCCTCAATGCTAAAACATAATTGAATTAACACAAAAAAAATCTGAACATTATATAAAAGTAGAATTCATAGCAGAACAGTTGTGTTTGGTTGCATTACATTGGACCCAATAAAGTGCCACTGAGTGTATATATTTGACCCTGTGACCTTGTAGGTTTCTCACTCTAACCCTTCAGTGTATCAGCCAATGTTGTTTCCCTGCGTGCTGGGATCAAACTACTCAAAGCCAACTAACTGAAGATGATTTCTCAATATTATTAAATAAATCGCAGACTGATTTCAGTAAATGAAGAAAAGGTCCCATCTCACTTTCTGTCCCACAGGAACAACCATGCCGTATTCAAGCCCAGATTCAAGCACCAAGCCACAAAAAATCCATGTGGCAAAATAGCCGGGCTGCAGTACACGTAACCATATGCGTTCCTAAAGAAAGAAAATCACAGAGAGGTAAATGTTAACGTCAGCATACCAGACACAATCTGCAAAGATAACCATGAAAATTACATTTAGGCTGGTTCTTACTTCCGACAGATGCCGGAGAGGACGTAGACCAACACTAGAGCCAGAAAGATGTAAATGATCGACCAAATGGTAAATGTCCATCCTGCTGGTGTGATCTCAGTTACAAACTCATCTGAAATATTACCGGTTGTCTCCAAAAATGGATCTTTGGGGCACAAATGTAAAAAAAAAAATTTAAAAAAAGATACAAATAGATACAAAATTATTGTAAAAGGTTATTTTGATGCATTCGAAAAGTCAAAGGATACAACATTATTTCTACAGTTTTATATTAAATAACTAAATATATCACAAAATAATGCATATAAATAGAGCATCAAACCGTACATATTCCCGGGCCTGCCAGAGCAGTGAACACCATAGTGATGATGAAGAAAATCAACGCCAGGACTATGGCAATCACAAGGCTAATGTTGTGTTTTGCCATTGTGGAAAAGTTATCTAAAAACACAAGTATTCTAAATTAAAACACATTATAGAGTAAAAACAAGTGTGTCCAGCAGCTTTGGACATACATGTTGATCATTCATTCTTAAAATCAGTTGAATAAAGAAACTTTTTGACATACCGTTTAATGTTCTTGGATGACAGCACAACACAAAGCAAACACAAAGACTGCTGTCGAGGAGGGGCTTTTGTTGCATTAAAAAGAGCTGGTTGTGTAATAGTGAGGCTTTTATGGCCCCTCAGCACGTGTTCTTAACTTATGTTGCCAATGTTTGCAGACTTTCTCCTTGTGTCCTTTGTTTTCAAATGATGGACTAAATGAATCTGTGAACCAGTGAAAAGATAATCTGACCTAATGACTATCTGCTTAACTAACTGAATTATAAAGCTAAACTTTGTCCTAGTAGTCATGTTTGATAACAGGTCTATTTCACGCAATGATCAGTTTCTGGCCCAGCAGGGGAACAGCCACTGAATCATCGCAACTTTGAACGTCAAAGTTTTACGAAAATGTATCATGGAAGGGTGGCATTTACAGCCACTCCTGCATGCCGCATTTGCAATATTAGTCAAGACCCAACTGTATTCATTACATCTTACCTTACCTTACCTGAAATTGTGCTACATAGCTATATATTTTCAGTGGTGAAAAGTAACTTAATACATTTAGTGTAAGTTAAATTTTGAGGTAGCCTACTTGTAGGTTACTTGAGTATTTTCATACTTCTACTCCACTACGTCTCGGAGGGAAATATATGTTTAGGTACAAAATAGTTGTTATTGTTAAAGTAACAGTGTATGAAGAAGGTAAAATAACCTAGCCCAGCCATCAGAATAAGGTTTATTGCCAGTAGGTTTTCACTTACAAGAAATTTGCCTTGGTGTTTTGTGCATACAATAAACATATTAAGGGGAAATAAAAAATAAAAACCAAGTAGGCTACTGCAGCAGCCAAGAATATAAATATTGCAATAAAAATATGTAAAAGATACAACAACAAAAAGGCTATTATAACAGATGTGTACAATAGGCCTGTAATTGTTTTTAGAATGAGAAAAGAAAGCAGTAGGCCTACAGTTTTGTGCAGAAAGTGCAAAAATATGGATGAAGGGATGTGCAAAAGCTCACAGTAGGCTACATGGCATCAGTTCTAATAATCCAACAATATGATCTATCTATGACATAGCCTGCCTCTCTCAATCTATCAGAGGGATCATACACCTGTTTAGGAACAGCCATTTATCACCTTATCAAATCAGCAGGTGGCCACAGATGTTTAGAGATGTTGCTGCGTACTGCGGTTGTGCCTTGACATAAAGTATGCACCGAGTGCAGTGTTGCTAAACAGTTTGTACATCAATGTGTATTGCACAGCATGTTTTATTTGAAAGATGGAGACTGGTTTTCTAGTTATTTACAAAGCAGCAGCGTCGCGTGGGTGGGGCGGAGTGCGGGGGAATTGTGGGGGGCTGCGTTTGATATCACGCATGCGCAGTGTCATACCGGCGACGGCTGTACAAACGGTGGCCTAGCGAATAATAAGGGGATTACAGAGCCCAATTTGACAGGTCAGTTAATAATAATTACATGTATTTAGAAGTTTGTGTATGGTAACGCTTTATAATCATAAGCTAAGTTAGTTCTTAATGTCGGCAACATTTCAAAAACGTTTGGCTGTCGCATGAGAAAACGTTACATTTCAGAGCTAACGTTAGCAGCTAGGCACTGTTAGCCTGCTAGCTTTCGGCAGTGGATTGTGCTAACAACGACTATGACATTAGCTATCTGATAAAGTACAGCCCCCCGTGTACCTTTGCTTCATTAATTTAATATGGGTTTGTGCTTTGCTGAATTGTGGATCGATAAGGGGAAGTAGCACACCGGATCATTCGATAATCATATGTTTGTTCTCTTATTAATCAGTCAAGAAAACACATAAAGCTAACCAGCTAGCTAGCTAGCTAGCTAGTATCCTTAGATGCCCCAATTTGTTGGACTGTGTTTGCTGAGAGCATGGTGCCCTATTTAGCTATGTAAACTACAGTTGGCGATTACATATGGTGGCTTTACATTAGTTATTGATTGTTTTGGTAATCTTTATAATTGACTCGTGCCGAAAAATGGTGGAGCCCTACTTACAGCTAACTCTAATAATACTTTGGCTAAACATACGTACGTACGTACGCATACATACATACATACATACATACATACATACATACATGTTGTGTTATACAATTGGTGGTGTATTAAATGATTTTGCCATCTATCACTGCAATACTTACAGATTTGGAAGTTAAAAGATTTTCTCCAAACCTAAGTCTGTATACAACATACATTTCTGCATCTCTCTAGGCTACACAATGAGTCAGGGTAAGGACAATGCACGACTCAAGAGCTACAAGAACAAGTCCCTCAACACAGATGAAATGAGAAGAAGGAGGGAAGAGGAAGGCCTACAGCTTCGCAAACAGAAGAAGGATGAACAGGTGAGAAAAGTGTGGAGGAAGTAATTTAGACCTCAGCAGAGGATTAGTTTTAATATGTATTACTGTGGAGGTAGAATTGTCCTACCAGTGTCAGGGAGTATACTTGACCCCATGCTGTGTTCCTATCAATGTAATGGCGAAGAGGAAATATACTTATTAAGACTAAAATAACACATTTAAATATTATCCTATTGTAGCTCTTTAAGAGGAGGAATGTTGCCACAGTGGAGGATGATGGCCTCCCGGAGGACGATGGGATGGCCGATAGCGGCTACCTGGAGTCCCAGGCTAACAACATGGACCCACTCACGGTAAGAAGAGAAACGAAAAGAATCCTCCTATCCATCCCAATGCGGTGCTGTCATTCGCCACACATATGAAGTCATTTGACAGCATTTCATTTGTGGTTTATCCAATCTGTGTTTTATCCAATCTCCATCTCTGTGCTGTACAGGGTGGGGTGATCTCTGAAGATATGACTCAAATGATCTTCTCCAGTACTCCTGAGCAACAGCTAATAGGCACTCAGCGCTTTAGGAAGCTCCTTTCTAAAGGTAAGGGGCCGTAGATTGCCATAATTCCTCATGGATACTTGATTTTTACGAGAGCTGGATTACAAATATAATGCCTTCAACATGGGAAATTATACATTGTTTTATGCATACATTATATATTATAAAAAGTAAATAACAGGCAGTTTCTTCAACAAAATTAGTAAAATTCACTTTGACTATGAAATGATTATTTTTATCATGTCATTTTGAATACTTGAGTAAATCTATTGATCAAGATAATGCTATGAGGAGTGTTATTTTTGGTCATATTTTCTGCTCTGTCTCACGCAGAACCCAACCCACCCATCGATGAAGTCATTGCCACTTCAGGGGTGGTGGAGCGCTTTGTTGAGTTCCTGAAGAGGAGAGAAAACTGCACATTGCAGGTACATTTCCTCAGTTTATCTTGGTAACAATGCAGGTGTGCACAAGCTGACAATACCAAACACTGCATGTGTTGTGTGTGTGGTGCAGGCGGAGAATATTTAACTGTTAAAATCTAATCTGGGTGATCAATATATAATAGATCAGATTTAAATATATTTTGACGATTGTTTCAGTTTGAGGCTGCATGGGTGTTGACCAACATTGCATCAGGGACATCCCATCAGACTCGGGTGGTAATCCAGGCAGGAGCTGTGCCCATTTTCATAGAGATGCTCAGCTCGGATTTCGAAGACGTACAGGAACAGGTAGGAGGGATTCAGACGTACCGGTGATTTTTCTTGTCATCACTTCCCACTGACAGTCTCTTCAAGTTCTCTTTTTATGTTTCTCCATTGTAACTTACTGGTGTAAATAAGAACATAATATTTATTTAACCTGACTGGTTGGATCAAATTTAATCCTGTCATTGAATATTGTACATTTTAATGCTGCTAATTGACTGTCCTGAATAATTTCTTTGCCCTTCAGGCAGTGTGGGCCTTGGGAAACATAGCAGGAGACAGCACAGAATGCAGAGACTTTGTCATAGACTGCAACATTCTGCCTTCCCTGGTGCAGTAAGTAGCAACTATATGTCACTTTGTCTTCCTCCTAAATTTTCTTATTACACTAGAAAATGAAGAGCAACTTTGATACTGTATCCTCAGTAAAACATGCTCCTTTTGCAGGTTATTGGCCAAACAGAATCGTCTAACGATGATGAGGAATGCAGTGTGGGCGCTCTCAAACCTGTGCAGAGGAAAGAACCCACCTCCAGATTTCACTAAGGTAATTTGCCAAGATAAACATATCGCTATGGCAACAGCACACCTCTCACATTGCTTAAGTACATCATATCTCACTTTTCAAGGTCACAAGCTGTATGAAGTTGCTTGTATCTAAACTGGAACCCTCCCACAACGTCTATTTTTTCCCCAGGTGTCCCCGTGTCTCAGTGTGCTCTCTTGGCTGCTGTTCGTCAATGACACAGACATCCTGGCTGATGCATGCTGGGCACTCTCCTACCTATCTGATGGCCCCAATGACAAAATCCAGGCTGTTATTGACTCAGGAGTCTGTCGCAGACTGGTGGAGTTGCTGATGTAAGGCTTTAAACACATACTGTATACTTCAAATTCGAAAAGATTACACAACTTCAATATTTATTCAGGGTTCCTGCGGATCCTTAAAAAGTCCTAAAAGCCATTGAATCCATTAATCTAAAAATAAGGCTTCAATTGGTATTAAAATGTCTTAAATCAGTCTTTCAAAAGTCTTTCAAAATGCTAAGACATGGGAAGACATGTTTTTTTTGTCGTTGCATCGTAAAATCTCAAAGTATTCGGTAATATCTATTTTTATTAAATAATTTAACCAAATGCTTCTTGCATTAACGTGCAATACATACGAGGCTCTGTGTATTTTATGCAAAAAAAAATTCGTGAGAAACACACAATTGCCATGAAAAATCTTCAACAAACGTCAGATTCTGTCCCTCGTCTCTGCCACGTTATAATTACGTTAAAATAAACATTTGGGCAAAATTGTCCCTCAAGCATTAATGTCGGTTCATGTTTTTTTTTTCTCTTTTAATTTTGGTTATTGTGAAATTGTTGGAGAAGAGCAATGTTCTCACTCAGATATAGAATCTCCCATGTGAACCATTCGTCACCGCTACATTGAGTGTGACAATCCAGATGTGGGTGTGTTCTGAATGTTCCCAGACAGTATTTGAGTTTGACTAATGCTTTACCAGCTGTGACAAACTGTATTTCCATGTGAAAAAGAACCATAAATCTACTGTTATTTCACAGATGGTAACATTTAACATTTATTGCTATCATCCTGAGACTGGAGGACAAATGGGTCGTTAAAAAAAAAAAAGGTTCTATGTATCAGTTTCAAGCTTCGGAAACAACATCTGATCATCAATTCTGCTTTGTTCCAGGCACTCTGATTATAAGGTGGTATCCCCTGCACTGCGAGCTGTTGGGAACATAGTCACTGGAGATGATCTGCAGACACAGGTAATGGCAGCAGCATTACTCACACATAAAGTTATGCTACTTTTGGAGAAGGTAATTGGATACTTATAGACATGGTTCCTACGCAGTATGGAAAAGTGTGTTTGGCGGATGGTTTGTCAATATGGTGGTAATTGTGACAGCCCTGCACAGACAGTGAAAATTAAATTATTTAACTTTTTTAAAAACAAATTTTCGGTTCTTATTTATTGAATAGAAAAAAAACATGGTGGAGGCAGCAAATGTAAGCCATATGCAAGGGCAAAAGCACTGTCGTCTTCTACATAATCTACCAAGAAGTCTGGAATTTGAAATGGAAAATGTGTAGGAACCCTGTATAAATGAACATGTCTGAATTTGTGTGGTTGCCTAGGTGATTTTGAACTGTTCAGCGCTGCAGTCCCTACTTCACCTCCTGAGTAGCCCCAAGGAGTCCATCAAGAAGGAAGCCTGCTGGACAATCTCCAACATCACCGCAGGGAACCGAGCACAAATACAGGTGTGTGTGTGTCTGTGTGTGTGTGTGTGGCATCCCACAGAATAACTTAAAAGTTGAGGTTGAAAAGTTGACATCAGCATTTCCTCATCTAATCAAGTCTTTTTTCCCTCTTATTAGATGGTGATAGATGCGATCCTGCTGCCTCCTCTCATCACTATCCTGCAGGGAGCAGAGTTTCGCACAAGGAAGGAGGCGGCCTGGGCCATTACCAACGCCACCTCGGGGGGCTCTGCAGAGCAAATTAGGTAAGACCACGGTACAACACTATATACAGCATTTCACATAGATTAAACTGTGGCTTCTTCCTTTCAAGTGGATGACATTTTAAGAGCTAGTGACTAACACACCACAGATCAGAAATAATACAGTGCTGGAGTTTGGCTCTTTTGATCAGAATTAATGCTTATAAAAGTATGTAGTAGTCTGTTGCTTCTTATTTAGAGCATTGTTTCATAATTTCAAGGTCACTTTAAGACACTAAAGGCTTTATTTTAGAACAGAATAAATATAGACAAAATCCAAAAACTACCTACAGCATGATTTGCAAAATGACGGGATAAAATGTGAACTTGACGATAGGAAATGACTAGTCTTTATCTTGTAATGCAGTAGTGAGACTTTCCTTCAGCTGATAATGACTGTGGTGTAGTTTTATCTTTTGATGCAGTATGTGTGGTTTACTGTAACGCTGAGGAAAGCCAAGTGCTGAAACACGCCAGTTGGTATGTGGCGCATTTTTATTAAAAGTGACTGACACTCGAGTGCTACCGTTTTCTTGTTATGTGTGGTTTTGTGTCCATTGTTGAGCCAAAGACAAATATTTGCTTTGAATGAGTAATAAAAGTTAAATTCTGTATCTGTGTGTGTACTGCCCCCTGCAGGCACCTTGTGGATCTCGGCTGTATAAAACCTCTGTGTGACCTGCTCACACTTATGGACTCCAAAATAGTTCAGGTGGCTCTAAATGGCCTGGAGAACATCCTGCGACTGGGAGAACTGGAGGCCAAGAGGGGAGGAGGCATCAACCCTTACTGTGCACTCATTGAAGAGGCCTATGGTACATGCACACACACATACACACACACATACAATACAAACGATTGCATTACATTTAAGTAATTCTAAATGTAACGACTTGATCCAAACATTTCTCTGCTCAGGAAGGAAATAGTACATCAGCTGAGACTAATTCAAGTAAAGCTGTCAGTTAACGGACGGATCAAAACATAAAGTTTAATTCGTTATGAGCCCAGAGTTAAGTTTTTGGACTCCAGTCCATAATGTTGGTCACATAAACAAACCAAAGACGTATGGTTTATGACATTGTTGACCAGTTTGATGTTGTGAGTTACACTGGAAGAAGTACAACTTATTATCAAGCAAATCAAGCAAAAATATATCTGATGATGGATGTCGTGCAAACTTTTTTAAAGGCTTCGAAGCCTCATGAAATCATGCTTTGTCCTGAATTAACTGCACATTTTATACAGCTTTAATCAACAATTATTTCAACAATCATCTGCCAATTATTTTTTCAATTAACTGATTAAATCTTAATTCTAGAAAAAAAAAAGTCATTACAGTTTCCCAGAGACAGCACTAGTCAGAGTTCCCACACATTCTTGAACATCAAATTCAAGCAGTTTTCAAGGACTTTCCAAGCCCAATTCCCTCAAATTCAAGGACCTAATATGGCATAGTTTGAGACACGGTTAATCACTGTTATAACTCTGAGAGTTTTTATATAACGAGAACTATCAGGTTGGGGCGGGAAACAATGACGCACCTGCGAGAGACTCACAGACAGCGGAACATCGCCTGTTTACTAAAGTCACATAAAAAAAAAAATCCCCAAAACTTCAATTTCTATTCTTGCACAACATGTATAAATTCAAGCACTTTAAATAACCCATGTCTATCTATGTCTATTTTCAAAAACTTTCATGGTCTTGATTTTTCCCCCTCAAATTCACAAACTTTCAAGGACCCGTGGGAACCATGTGTTCAATTAATAGTGATATAAAACCAGAGAAAGAACCAGCAAATCCTCGCATTTGAGATGCTGCAAACCTGATAAATGAACTATGAGTCATATTATTTTAATTACTAGCAGTTAATTAATCCAGCACTCCCTCCCTTCTTCTCAGGTCTGGACAAGCTGGAGTTCCTGCAGGGCCACGAGAACCAGGAAATCTACCAGAAAGCCTTCGACCTGATCGAGCGCTACTTCAACACTGAAGACGAGGACCCGTCTCTGGCTCCGGCCGTCGACCTGCAGCAGCAGCAGTTCCTCTTCCAGCAGTGCGAGGCCCCGATGGAAGGCTTCCAGCTATAATGCTGAATGCTACCCCCGCCCCCCCCATGTGCTCCACCTTCATCCTCACCTCTGCTCATTTCTCTGCCCACTGCCTCATCAAGGGTTACGACAACCCTCGGCTCCCTTCCTCCTTCCCTTCTCATCGTCAGAGAGATTGATTTAATCATTATCATGATTACGTAACATTACAGGAGCACGTGTGTGTGCGCGTACGTCCAACGTGGGTCAAGTTCTGCAGTCTTGTCAGCCAGTTTGTGAAGGTTTCACTCGTCATCTTGTCTTGCGCGGAGCTCATCTCTGCGCCTGAACCCCACCAACCTGCCCAGGCCGCGGCGTCTCCTAACAGGCAGATTGTCCCTGTAACACCACCCCCGTCGTACTTTTTTGGATCTTCTCATCCCGAATGAAAACTCCATGTTCCTGTAGGATTGGCGATCCCTATCTCTGATTAAGTGGGAGTTTGCAGGACTGCACTGCTTGTCTGATTGAAGCATTAATGACTCACAAGACAGACAAACATGGACGTGATTTTTAACCCCCTTACACATACACAGAGACACACAAACAGAGACACACACACACAGAGAGAGAGAGAAGAATGATCTAACCTAAAACACTGGACTGACCATGAGACGTTGACCATGTTTGTGGTCTTTGGACTGAACTGCCCACACTGGGGCCACGTGGCCAGTCCCAACCCAAGGACTCAACTGACCTCTACGAAAGGCACTTAAACGACTCAAAAACGGAGGTTGAATTCCCTCGCCTCCTCTCTCCGGCCATTGGATGAGTGACCACAGATGGACAAATTAGGAACTTGACCGTGTCGCTGAGGGGTGGAGCTCGTCGGTGACAAACCAGGCCGCTTTGCGTTCCCGCCTGGATCTCATATCATGCATTCCTTTATCCAGTAACAGGACTTTCCACCTGCACCGGCTTCATCCGGAAAGAGTTTAGACTGCCTCTGGTGTGACGTGATTAACCCCATGGAACCATGGGAATTGGAGTCTTCCCTCGCACTGAGACAATTAGACAGACTTGGACGAGACAAAACAGACTATTTAACCCTGGAATCTGTCCAGCAGCAGACCAGCGGGAATTTTTATTATTATCTTACCTTCATTTCATTTCATTTGCAGCACTTTAGTTCAGGACTGATGCCTGCTCTTCGAGAATATACCGTAGTTTTCGCATCAACTATTTAATTGGTTGACGACACGGCTCTTCCCTCCTCAGGAAGCGAGGCGCAAGGAGGTCTGAATCCTCGGTCCCCTTCTGGTATGACGAGGATTATTTTCTGTTTACCCTTCCCCACAAAGGGACTCAAGCAGATTGTGGACTGAAACTATTAGCACACTAATTACAATCAGTAGATCATGCTGCCTCAGCAAAGCTAGAAGAACTGTATTGTGACAAAGTAAATCAGACTCTTGGAAAAATGTCTGTTTAGCTGTGAGCAGTCTAAATGTCTTTCCAACATGTTCAGGTAGTATTTTCCAATTTGATCATGCCAAATCATCGACACATATATATCAGCTATTCGGTCAGAAGTTGGTCTTTTCTTTCAAAAAAAAAAAAAATACTAATGTTTTTTTTTCAGTTGGGGTTAGCATCTGCCATGTTGCTGATGGTGCCATAATCTTTATTCTACAGGAATCCTTCCAGATAATTTAAAGAAAAATCCAGATTAAAAACTTGAAAGTACTGGTGATCACCTTAGTTAGCAAAACTGAATGTTTGTTTACCAAGTCCTCTTAACATTGCTTACTTTTCTCAAAAATCTCTGCAAGAGATGACCAGCTCTACATGTTGATTACTGTTTATTGTATTGAGTTTGTGCAACTGTCCCCTGTTATGCCATTTGCATAAAAGCTGTTTCATGAACCACAGTGTAAGTGAATCAGTTTCATTGTAGTTTTGTGTACAGGGTGAATCTTTTTGGGAAGAGGCTAAAGAAATGTAGTACCTCCTGTGTGAGGCAGCAACTAATGCTTATTATTATTACCTATTAATCTGCAGAGTATTTTCTCAATTAATCGTTCGGTCCATAAATAAGTTGCAGTTTATGAAACCAGAGGTCATTAAATCAGACGGGAATCCTCAAGAAGCAATACTTTATTGAACTGATTTTTTTTGGTGCTCACTATATACAAACATAGTCACGTCAGTCATGAACAAACCAGCCTAATTACATGAGTATCAGGACATGACAGACCATTGTGCAGATGGATCACGCTTGATCCACTTTTCTTAAGAAAACTGAAAACCATTTGAAACCCATCAGGTCTGAACTGCCTTCACAATATAGACGTTAGATGTTGCCTCTGAGGTAAATTTAAAAACAGGACACCTAAGGCATTTATGTTGGAGAGCTTTAGAGGTATGTGTAGAAAGTTTACTAGAAGCATTGATAGATATAAAACTATTTATTTATTTATTTATTGGCAAGTCTGTTCAACTTATTTCCTGTCTGAAAATCATTATTTTTGCTGCATTGTAAATGCAAAGAATTCATTCTAAAACGCCTAAAAACTCCATTACAGTACCAGGTTATGGAATACTTCACCCAAAAATGATAATTTGTTTATCAATTATTCATTACCCTGCATTCGTGAAGAAAAAAAGTTTTTCTCGCATACCTATACGGCCAAAGAAGAATATAAAAACAGATTAAATTCTGATGGATTGAAGCATGAATTCAATAGTGTAGTAGTAGAATGAATTCATAGTGCGCCTGCGTGAGACTTTGTGGTAGTGTTTTAAATATGGTTTTTTAACAAAAATGCATGTTTGGGAAGTACCGAGCATACAACTGGATAAATGAGACTTGGATTATACTGCATGGGTTGTGTGTAAACTGATGTTTTGATATAGTTTTGTTGTTGTTAAACGTGGCCCCCTATTACTTCATTTCATCAAGAATTTTCTCAGTTTTTGGATTCTTCGTTCACCGTGGAGGCACATGAGAAAAACTACATTTTCTTAATGAATTCAAGGTAACATGGGGTGAGTAACTGACATACAAATAATCATTCTGGGGTGAAGCATTCCTTGAAGTCGTGCTTGTGTTTCCACTCTCCTCTGATGCTACCAAATGCTGATGATTTGATGACAATAATTGTTAGACCGGTTTCCTCAAAAACAGGTGCCAGTTTAAAACCTCATATATTCACTCAAAAGATTAACACCTTACATTGGCTTTCACAAATTATTCCATAATCCATAAGTATGTGTTAATGTCAATCTCCAAAACGATTAAATATCAGCTGCTTGGATATCTTTTGGTCGCTCTCAGGTGGGAGTGGGGAGCTCTGAAGTCGTGATACATCCATTAAGAAGGGGGATGCTATTTTGGGGGGAAAGTGGTTGTGCAGGAACTAGTTGTCTGCCATCACTGAGCCTTCTCCGACAGGGCAATAGCAGCTTCCTTCTCCCTTTGTAGTTCCTCCTTCCATCTAGCTTTCTTCTCCATGTTTTGACCCGTCAGGGACTCGTGCCTGCCCGCAGCCTGTGACAAATTGAGACAAATAATGGATATGATCTCCAAAATGTTCCACATGATATTTGTGTATTTGCCTTGAAGTACATGACAAACAGTAACATTAAGATTGTTTTGTGTAGAACAAAATCCTCATTTCAATCATCCCGATCGTGATCCCGATGCCGTGATATACCGTCAATTCTATTAGAATTACCGTCCTGTTTTCTTTGCAAACCCGTGGGCCTCTAAAGCACTTTGAGATGACAGTGATTCGACGCTTTAGCTACATAAACATGAACTTGAATTAGCCGCAGCTGTTAGCCTGCGGCAACGGTTAGCAGAAGGCTAAACTATTAGCAACGTTTTCTCCCCATCTCTGAAATGCTTTTGCCAATGTTTTACTGCCTTTATTGTCAGACTCTCTTGATAAGTCTGTCATCCCTTTTTTGGGTTGCTTTGCAGTGTAGGCAGTTACTTCCAATGCTGGAATAGCTACGTTGAATCACACTTTCACCATCTGAATGTATGTGCACATGCATCTGCGTTTGTAGAACAGCCAAAAGGAACGCCCTCTCTCAGAAATCAAATCAAATCAACTTTATTTATATAGCACTTTACACAACAGCATTGATCCAAAGTGCTTTTCACCACACAAATATACAGTGAAAGAGGACAGATACGAAACAATAATAACGACAGTTTAACAGAAGGAAGGTACAGGACAAATCAATAACATAAATACTTGAGGACAGAATGAGATAAATGATGTAGTTATATGCCAAAGAGTAGAGATGAGTTTTGAGATTCTGAAGATTTCAATAGAAGGGGAGAACCGTATGGGAGCTGGTAGAGCGCTCCACAGTTTTGGAGCAGAGACAGAGAATGACCGATCGCCATAACGCTTTGTCTTGGATTTTGGGACAAACAGAAGTTTTGCAATGGCCGGTGGCCAAAGTCTCCCATCACGGGCTAGGTTTTCTAAAGCCTGAAAACAAAGCGAGGAGGAGGTGCAGAAGTCTAGTTTTCTCTCAGACCACTTGAATTACAATATTCTGAATGGCTATTATGGAATTTTTGCCCAATGTCGACAAAAAAAACTGCCAACCCTAGCTTTAATCCACAAGCACAAATACAGAGACAAAACTGCTCTTTCACATTGTTGGAAACCATTCAACTAAGATTTCCTTCCTTGTAAACAGACACTGGAAGAAAAACAATGCAGGCAAACAAACACAGTGCAGCTATCTATTGTCACTCACCCGTTTGCCCAGGAACACCATCACCAGACAGGCCCCTATTGTGGCCACCATCATCATGTAGCAGGCTTTCACTCTGATTTTGTTTCTGGCAGCATCAATCATCTCAAACCTGTGGCACGGGCAGGTGCACAAACAAACACCAGTGTAGCCAGATATTTGAATGCTTAAAAACAATATTCTAATCATAAAAAGTGATGTGCATGTTCCTTCATACAATGACAATAATGTCAACAATCACTGGCTATTCATGCTTCTGTCAACATTAATTACAATTTTTTTTTTAATACTTTGTTCATTGTGAGTGCAGGAGGTGGGTGGTCTGCAGTTTTGTGTGCGTGACAATCAGGTCTTTTATCGCTGCAGCAGATCAGATATGATCTCTCATTTCAGGAACCAGTCATTACCTCCAGCCAAAAACAGACGCCTTGTTTGAAATGCAGCCATCTTGGAACATCAGCTACCCACAGCAGCACTTTAATTGTGCCAGTTAGTTGGCTCTGTTCTTGTGATGTATCTTAACTAAATCACGCAAAGAGCCAATCAGATGCGAGTGTGCTGGGGTCTGGTATAAACAGGAAGAGGCTACTTACGACACAAGCTCTGGTATCTGCTCTGCTGTCTTAAAGCGTCCCGACCAGACCAGCATCTTCTTGTCCAGATCTGAGGGTCTGTAGCCTGGGAGTTTGAACCCGGCACGGGGTGCTGTATTAAAGAAAGAAAGCCCATGTTGGAGAGAACAAACAAACAAGTCCACAAATCCACATGTTGTAGAAAAATGTTTTTAAAAAGTCCCACAAGCCCCAGTTGTTAGCTCCATCACCCCTGATTGTAACCCCACTTCCTGTGTCCCGCCTCCCTCTGGGACTAAAGAAAACTTTCACACACTTGCTAAGGCAACAAGTGATCTGTGATGTACAAAATCCTCTGGCACTCAATATAGGGATGCTTCATCTCTTGTCTTGCTCTGAGAGATACAACTTTCTTAAAACTTAAAATAGTTAAAAATAAATAAATACAATTTTTTTTTTACCAATATAGATGTAATTTGTGCAATAATTTCACACCAGTTTTCCTATTATATATACTGTATATACCTATTATTGCCATTTTCAAGTATATCAAACGTATAACGGTAATCTGGATTACAGCTGAAGAAAATAAATGGGTGGTAGTAAATTAATACGAATTATTAATCCATCTGCCTATGATCCAAAATTCTACCTTGTGCTGCAGGAGGCTCTGCTTTGGTCTCCTGTGGTTTACTGCACATCCCTCTGTGGCTCCATGTTTCAGTGACCTGTCTGCACCTCTGACCTGTTGAGATATTCAGAAAAATGCAAAGAAAAATAAACCTTCAGTGTACTGGATCTAGGGGGAATCATAACTAGGACAAAAACGAACTACTAGTAGTTTCTCAAATAATCAACAATGTTAGAAAATTGAGAAGAATGTCCATATCAATTTCCTAAAGCGACTTCCTGAAGTTGTTTGTTTTGTCCAGCAAAGAGGCCAAAACCCACTGAGATTCAGTTTATCACATAAAACAAAGAAAAACAGCAAAATCATCACAGCTGAGAGGATGGCACTGCTTAATCTTTGTCATTTTTGTTTGTAAAATTAATGAAACCATTATCAAAAAGTTGCTGATTAATTGTCTGTTCTAATAATGTCAGCTCTAACGTTAATCATGAAACACTTAACAAATGCATGCCAAAATATCACAACAACTACATAAGTAAAAAGGTACTCACAACAAGATACCTAAGAGTCATACCGAGGTGCAATAAGGACACAGCCAATGTGCTGCCACTTTGATAAAAGGCGTGTCAGGATAACAAAGTCTAGATGTATTGTATAATAATAAAACAAAACACGAAAATTGTCTAGGTCAAGGTATTTGGTGAGGCTTTTTTTATGAGATGATTAAACCTGAACAAGAGCACTACACATTTCACAATACAGGAACAATTATATATACACAGCATAGTTAGAACTATCAACTATCAACACCTGTCATAGCTACGAAAGAATAATTTCGAATTATTGTATGACATTCAAAGAACAAGTGGTAGGGAAATATCAAATATATTAAACTCGCTAGTAGTAAGATTACTACAACTGTTACTACAACATAGTTAGCTAACGTTAATGAAGTTACAAATACCAAGTCAGAGAAGAGACACTGCCAGCTAGTTAATGATTAAAAGCAACACAGAAATTAAAGTTGACGATACGAACCGATAAAGTTGCCAATGGAAAGGCGAGATCTGACGAAATTCATGTTTTTTTATGTTTAAGTAAATAAAATACAGCGTGTCTATCAAGCCATTAAACCTCCAGTCAGCTGTTGAAAGTCAACTAACTGCTAACCAGCTCCTAACTGCGCTTGCTTTCGCCATATGCCCAACAGGACCCTGTCACATAACCATAGGCGCCTCTGCTATGCCTGATTTTTTTTTTAAAGATACAGGTCTTTCGTTAATGTCTTCGCCCCCATATCTTAAGTCGGGTTATCGTTTTATTATGGTTAGGTACCACAGAAATGACTGATTGGGGTTAAGTTTAGGTTAAAATAGGGTGGGGGGTATACAAATCGATGGGGAACTTTGATACAACACCGGGTATGATTCAATCACAAGTTATGTAACTGTTCTGTATCTAATTATTTAGATGGTACATTTATTTAAATAGAGACATTGACTTTTAAGTTATACCTCGATAAAGCTTCGAATATTAGGAATGAGCGTGGGAAATATAATGTAATGTGATTATATATTTAACCTGATGCAGGCAGGTTTCACTCAGGCACTGTCTTGAACAGTCACCCCGCGTTGTGTCCAGAGAGGACCCTGCAGTCCACCATGGCGGCGCCCGGTGGAACTTTAAACTGTGAGGACTTTTCAATGTTTCAGGTAATTTTAACGAAGGGTTAATCGATCTGTGCTAACCTGTCACGGAATGGCAGCGATCCGAATCGTAACCTCTTGAAAATTCACATGTCGTGTTGTTTATTTTCCGTGTAAACCAGTGAATGAGTGACCCTCCTGATCACTACACTGTTCACACTGTTTGCTCTGGAAGAGTTCAACAAGCCAGACGGGATCAGCAGCACTGAAAACTGGCAGCATGTGGTTTAAAATCACTGTCACGGGTCTGCAGATGAACATGCCCGGCCAGCATTGATACCTAAA
>JAOVVB010130779.1:0-12283 GCA_028570985.1 Heterobranchus longifilis | reverse complement strand
AGACTCAGGTACTCATATTATTATTATACTGCTGTGAGTCTATATAATATAATATTCTTTACCTTTTGAAACAGTGGTTGGACATTCCTGCAGATCCTTAAAAAGGCTTTGAATTAATTATTCGAAAATTCATAATTTGTATTAAAATGTCTTAAATCAAACTTTTAAAAGTCTTAAAAATGCTAAGACATGGGAATTTGGATTTTATGAGTTTTTTTCTTTTCTGATGTGTCATTGCAATCAATATAAATGGAGGTCATTTTACTAAAAAGTATTCTCTTTTTGCCACCTGTGAGATGATTTTGGTTTTGTTTGGTGCAACATGTGAATGTTTGCATCTGATTTTTTTAAAAAAAGGGAAAAAAAGTCTTATTTCTGCGAGAATAGGTGCTGTTAATATAACTGGGAATTTATGGACGTTTTTATTAGACTTTAATATTTGTAACCCGCAGGAGACGATCCACAAACGTGTTTTTAATTTAAAAATGTTGAATAGTTTCCCCACAACAAATGCATGTGGAGTCCTAGTCGAGCATTAGCGGATCACTTCCTGTCAGTTTGTGGGTCATGTGACTTTTGTGACTCGCCTCCTATTGTTTGTCCAATTCATACAGAAGATCTGTAGAGAAAAAAACTCTGGTCCACATTTGAGGACGTGAGCTGAAAGTGTGTACTGTACGTCTGAGAGAGCAGCTGTGCAATAACCTCCATTTATTAAGTTTTCCTTTTGGTTGTAACAGAACGGAGGAAAATGAATGTGATTGCTGAAGGCAGTCCCCAAAACGGACAACATCGCCATCTGAAAGTGTTGTGTTTAGGATCATATTAACATTCAACGTTCAACATTTGTCATAAATTTGAAGCATGTAAGAGACGATGTCATAAATTCTGTTCTCGCTGCAGGCTGCAGGTCTTAAATCAGACGGGATCATATTAGTGTCTGTCATGCCAGCTGTACCGACGCTATAACATGAAGTATACTGACGGCAGGTATGATGTCATCTTTACACTAAATGTCAGTTGGACTCGTAGCCAAACTTTGATCATACAAACTACTGCTAGAAGTCAAACGCTGTCATGAGGCTTTCCTCCAGCCGTCAGCTGTAGAGATTTGTATACAGATCAATAAGTTGATCAGATGACAGCCCCCCCCCCACTCCTACAGAAACCTGCCGTGGCTAAGTGACAGCCTGAGGGACGGGGGTGAAGGTGTAGACATTGATTTTGTGTCCTCCGATGAAACTGGGGCACTCTGTTTCCAAGTTTGACTACGACAAAAACCTTCCCTCTCAATTTTCTCACCTGCCACCTCTTTGCGATGTCCTACATTTCCCAGAACAACTTTCACCGGTGCACTTGAGTGGTATTAGATTCAGCTATGGATTTTACGTCCGAGTGGACGCGGTGCAGCGAGTTTTTCCAGTCGACAAACGGCGAGTCGTGACGCTGCGTTGCATTATTATCCTCAGGATGATGGATTTCTCACTTTATAAGATGCAAAGCAGTGATGATTTAAAGAGCCCGTATTCTCATTTTCAGGTTCTTACTTTTATTTTGGGTCTCTAGAACAAGTTTTAATGTTCATAAAACACGTTATGTTTCTCATTCTGTCTGTCTGAATACACCTGTATTCACCCTCTGTCTCTTTAAGCCCCCCCTCCCAAAAAAGCCCAGTCTGCTCTGATTGGTCAGCGTTTCAGGGTCTTCCACATCTGCGCTCTCGCCGTCTCTGCACCGTCATTGCAGCCAGGGAATGACTGTAACAGCACTTTCTGCCTGTATAGACAGGCTGTTCTTATTCACTGTTTGTAGTTATACTTATGAATTATAACAGTAAAAACTGTGTTAATGTAACGCGTCATGATATATGAGTTGAGTGCTCAGATGTGTGAAAGTGAACCTGTTGTGCATTTCTCTGTGGATTGAGTGCTTTGATACTTTGACAGTATTGATACAGCACCTAGACCTGCTTTATAATAAGAAAAGACACTTTTTAAATATGGGACCTTTTAAATGATTTTAGTTTTTTTTTGCAGACTCCTGCTGTTCTTCTGGGAATGCCTGTTATATAAGGTTGAACTACAAAACAACATATGGGCCCAGCTGGCTGTTTTCTAGCCGTTTTGAAGAGTTTTAGGTATTTTTATTTTCTTGAAGTACTTTGTTCAAGGACACCCTGATGGTTTCGACTACTTATTTACCTGCAGACCATCAAACCAGCAACCATCTGGACCACAGACCACATCTCTGACCTTCAGTGTACTCTCCTTTTTATTTTAAACGAGCGGCAGAAACAGATTGATTATGAAAAAAGCATAACAGGTGGAAGATAGTCACTGTGAGAATATAGGCCCGCCTATATAAAAATCAGACCGTAATGATTTTAATCGTTTTTCCAATAAAAATGTACAGAAGCCCTGAGAGGTGAGCAAGACTTTTCTTTTCTGTCAGGTACTTGTTTTCTAATATATATATATATATTTTTTGTAATTTTAAGTTAAGTTTTTTTATTTTTAAGAAACTTTTAGGGGGAAAAATCCACCAGTTTTCACTGTTTTTTAAATTTTATTTTTTATTTTTTATAAAAGCAGCCTGAAAAAAGAATCACCCGTTTTCACAGATGAAAAAAAAAAATAGAAAAATGATTCTGGCAAAAAAACAAAACAAAAACAGATCGTGCTTGCCTCTCAGGACTTCCTAAAAATGAGAATAATGATGCAAAAATTATTGCAATATCGGTCAAAAATAATCGCAATTACATATTTTTTCAAAATCAGCCCATTCTTCCTCTGTTATTCACTTGATCAATTAAATTGATTGATCGGCCGCTGTATGGGTGTGTGTTTCATCCCCCCCCCCAGTTCTCTCGGATCCCAATAACTCAGTCTGATTAAAGTGTGCTGGTGGAGATGGTGCCCGGGCAGATATGCATCTAAGCTGGTGCTGCCAAAACTGCCTGTGAGCTATTGATCAGCGGTCTGCTGGGAAACACTCACTCTGTTAGCAGAAGGAGCTGGCAGCGTTACAGTCTTTACTTCTCACTTCTGAGGTGCAGCTGCTGTTAAAGAGCTGCACAATAAAGGGATACCTTGGTTTTGAGGGGGATTTTCCAGTTTTCTTATACTTCTCCACAGTCAGGAATGTATTTCAAAGCCTCTGCAGTGCAGTTCTGAGTTACTGCATCCCAAAGATATCCATAAATTGAGATAAGATAGCAACCGTTAGCTTCCAAGTGCTTGCAGAGTCATGAGGTTGGCTCTGGATGAATTCCTCCTCAGCATCACAAGCTGCTCCCACTCAGCACATTCAGATGATGTTTCACTCACTGATGGCTGTTTCTGCTTTCTGTAGAAGAAAACAGTCAGAAAATAATGACAAGCATGTTTGTTGTGAGTGGATTTACAGATTAAAACTCTTACGTTGGTATATTTCATTTGGCATGAAAAATATCGCGTTAATTACTTGCAGCAACATGGATATCGGGTGGAAGGAATGTCATTACTGTACTCATTACTGTCATTACATTTTTTTTTTTTTTAAATCTCAAGTATTGTTCTTGCTCCATTTACAAGGTTAATTTATTTGTCAGGGGTTGTAGCCCCTTCATGCTATACATACACAGTACATATACAAATATTCAAATAAAATCAAAGTTGCATCCAGTTTTTGTTTGTTTTGTTGTAGGCCTACATTTAAATGTTATATTATTTTAATTGTCATTCTATGAAATGTATTTTCTGCAACTTCTATAATGAAAAACTGGAACATGTAATGAATGTATTGAAGTTGAATAACAAAAGGGTTGTAGTCTCGCGAGACTGGTCAGGTTAGGCACGGTATGATTAGGGTCAGGGGTTAGGTCGTCGGGAAATGAGTCTCGCGAGAGTTTACGCCCGTTATCGCCGGTTTTTTTTTTTTTTTCAAATCTAGGGTTACCTTCGAGACACGACCACGAAGAAGCTGCAGACGCAGGTGTGTCTGCTCACCTGGCTGCTGGAATCAAGAGTTACGTCATTATGGTTAGAATTACTGTACCTCGGTGTAGTTATATAATATATAGTATTTTAAAAAAATAAAAAAAATAAATTAAATAAATAATACAAAGGTTGCTGGACCACCCGGCGGACAAGTGACTCAAACCAAACGACAGGTGCGTACTCCGTCAAGCTAGTTTAGCTATTAGCGTGCATGCTAACATGTTGCTAACGTGTTTAATGACGAATATTTTACAGCTAGTTTAGCAATTAGCAGACATGCTAACATGTTGCTAACGTGTTTAATGGCGAACTTGTACCTCCAGGGAGGAGTGTGAGGACTTTCTGCTGTTTGAACATTTTGGGGAGCACATTGTGACTGCTCCGGTTACAAAATACACCAAGAATAACCGAGCAGAGAAGCTGAAGTTGGAGGACTTTGCTGGACTCAAAATGGCAGGTGACAGGTGAGTACAATAGTCAGTCAGCATAGCATTGTATGGCAGTGGCCTTTATATTGTTTATACACAGTGGTGGAATGTAACTGTACATTTACTCATGTACTTAAGTACAATTATGAGGTACTTTCACAAATTTCATTTTTATGCCACTTTCTACTCCACTACACTTTGGAAGTCAATATTGTACTTTTTACTCCACTACATTTAACATTACTAGTTACTTTTTACTCTTAGACAAGCTGCTGAAAATGATCACGTGCGAAGATAATGAAAACGCGCACACGTGCAATAGGCGACGTTGCACGCGCGACTTTGAGTTGTGTGCGCGCGCAGTTACGCAGGAGAGATTCCGCTGCGGTCCAGAGACAGCGCGCTTGTACCAGATATTAATGAGCTGTGCAAATGCTAAGAAAAAACTGAAATATGCCCCTATGGTAGATAAAACAATATTGCAGAAAATTTCCTAGATTAGTCCTGGGGGGACTAATTAATGCAGTATATGAATCAACTAATAATTATAATGTATTAAGATACCTGCCAGTTTTCAAAGTAGTTGAAATTAGCTCCACCTTTACCAGCTGCAATATTAGTGATGCTTACATATTTATGCATCAATATAATTATATAATAGATACGATTCTGAAATGGGCCATTCTGCATAATGAGTAGGCTACTTTTACTTTTTGTACTACAAGTATATTTTGATGTAGGGCTGCACGATATGAAGAAAATATGCCATGTGCGAATATTGCGACGATATTACTTGCCATAAATAAATAGTTTAACAGTCATATCAGTTCTGCCTTTCTGCTGCTTTCAGTATTCTGCTAAAATACAACTAATTACTTGTTGAATTTAAAAGAACCTGAAAGGAAGTTACTTCTGGCATTATCTTATTGAACAAACTGAAAAAAAACATTTAAAAAAAAAAGAATGATAATTACATATTTTCCAACATGTGTCTTTCACGATGTGTTTATTGCGAAAGTCGATATTGCCATGACAATAAAAAAACGATATATTGTGCAGCCCTATTTTGATGCTAATACTTTTGTACTTTTACTAAAGTAGGATTTTTAATGCAGGACCTTTACTTGCAACAAAGTATTTCTACACTATGGTATTGCTACTTTTACTGAAGTAAAAGATCTGAGTTTTCCACCACTGTTTATACATGTTTGTGTTGTGTGCCTTGCTGATGTTTTATCCTGCTGTTGATTATATAAGAAGTGTCAGGCTACTTAATTTATGTGACTTAATATTGCTTGTTGCACCCACCAGCTGTGGCGTCCCCTTTTTATTTATTGTGGCCATTGTTTAATTGCCTGACTTTTATCTCTTTTTCTCTCTGGGTAATTCTGGTGAGGCTATGCTAATAAAGATAGTTGTAGGCCTATAATGTAAGAAGAATGCATGGGATAGAAAAGGTTGATATCTCTGATTCTGCTGGATTGATTTTGATTTTGATTGAACTGTGAGTCTGACAATGTTAGGAGTGCAATGCTAATAGGGCTGCACGATTAATCTTTAAAAGATCATGGTGTGTACACAATCTCATTTCTGAAGGACGATTCGGCCATATTTGCTTTGCGGATTTGCATATTTAGAAGTTAGTGCTCATAATAATAATAATAATAATGGACCAAAATGATGTAAAATTGCGTAATTTTAATTGGAAAATGTAAAATGTTCTTCCACAAACTTTCAGGAAAATGCTGAAGACCTGAATCAGGACTGCACGATTAATTAAAATAAGGTGATGGTGATGATCATATTGTACTGTCTGCATGAAGACAATATTAACTGCAATTAAAAAAATCTTTAAAAATTGGGGTCCCTAGGAATTGTGGGAGAAAATCGTGATTTCAATTTTGAGTGGAAAATCATTGTGATTCTCATTTTGACCAGAGTCAAAAAGCCCTAAATACTAAATATCCTCTTTTAAAGTTTGCGTTTGGGCGTTCTACATGCATAGTACTTGTTCCGTCCTGAGCATGAATCATGCTGTTTTTTGTTTTTTTTTCAATCAATATTTTCATTCAGTACCCAAAGTGTGCAGTTTGTCTGTAGGAGTGACTCAGTCCTCCCTCCCTCTCTGGATCTAGCACTTCTGTTTGTATTTTTCTCTCGCTCTGTTTCTTGGACTGAACTGCAGGTTTACAAAACAAAAGCCAGACACTAGCAATTGTCTCTCATTGTGCAGTTTCAATGCATATGCGTGTGTCACGGTGTGTTTTCCTCTGTCGCTCACTGATACACGGTGTGTTTCGGGTCTGCTCGCGCTCTGTGCTCGCGTTGTGTGTGTGCCTGGCTAATTATCTTGGCCTCGCCACGTTGCCATTAGCATTCCCAGCTGGACGGAGAGGAAAGGGCAACCTCACCCTGTCTGAGAAAAGAGGGATTGAGGAGGGGAAAGACGGAGCGGGAGGCGAGAAAAATAGATGAGCCAAAACAATAGAGCTTCTTGGATTTGGCTGTTGTTGCTCCCGGTGATTGTGTTTGTGTGTGTGTGTGTGTGTGTGTGTGTGTGTGCGCCAAAACGTTTGAGAGTCGAAACAAGCAGCATGAATATGGATGCAGCGGCCGGGGCTGCACAGCCAATGAATACATCATCAGAGACAGAGTGTGTGAGTGTTTAAAAATGTAACAATATCTTAAAAGGTCACTTTAATGCTTAGTGTAAAACAACGACTGCAGAGAGCCTACAGGGGAGAACGACTCCAATAATAACAAGGAAAACATCTCATTTTCTGACCTTTTTACCCAGATCTTTAGCCTGTTGTTAAAATACCAAAACAAAACAGAGTTTAAAACCTAAATCTTTTCTTTTTATGGAGGTTGTAAAACCGAAAGTGTTTACTGCTTTGTTTTTCTATATTCTCAGAAGTACTTACTGATTACGAGTGTCTCGTTTCATGAGCTCTGCATCTTTAATTGCAATGTTGTTGAAGACAGATGGCAGCGTAAACCATACGGACTCTTTACATTATCTTTATTAGTTCCACAGACAAAACATTGTGCTGTAATCTGAAGGCGTATTATCTAAAGCTGCACGATATGAGGAAAATATGCGATTACATTATTGCATAACGCGATAAAAATAGTAGAATAATAGAACAACCAGTTCTGCCTTTCTGCTGTTTTCAGTGTACTGGTAAAATACAACTAATTGTTTGTTTAATTAAATAAACTGAAAGGACCTTTTTCCAACATTATTTTATTTAACCAATTGAACATTGAACTGAACACAAAAGGCACAATTTTTTTTAAAAAGTGATGAATTACATTTTGAAAGTGCAGTTTTCTCTTTCAACTAACTCTAAAAATCCCTGAGTGTTTTGTGACGTGTTTATCCCACAAGTTGATACAGCATTGACAGTAACAAAGAGATTTATTGTGCAGGCGTAATATTATCCACTATTATAATGTTGGAGTGTTTTCACCAGGTTTTGAGTACTTTGCTGGTGTTTATATTTGTGGATTATTTTCACTGCGATAGCATCACAACTGTGTAAGATAGAGTCATGAAACTTCACAGGTGTGAAGCTGAGATCAAAATGAAGCCGTTTGAAGGAGTTTGGGTGAAGTTCGAGTAAGAGCACCAGAAGTAGCGGGGTTATAGGAAGCAGGGGAGGGGTCATTGGCCTTATGCCCCTGGTCCCATTTGGCGTCACAGTGGGTGTGATCGAATTTGTTTTGCACACATTATATCAGTTTAAAATGACATTAATGAAGTTACAGAAACCTCTGATTGTTTTTTTTACAGCTGCGTCTGTTTGTTTTCATATTCAAAAGTTCACAAAAAATTTATTTAGAATAGAGCGATGTTTTATTCTGCTCTTCTAAGAAGTGTTTGTTTACTTTGTGTTGTTTAATAATGTTTGTTGCATCTGCACCTCAGTGTCCATAGTCACCTGTTTATTTATTGTCAGACATTTGTGTATAATTGCCTGAGTTTTATCCTCTTTTCTGGTTAATTCTTGTAACGCTACACTGATGAAGGCAGTGGTATATAAATAATTATCAGTTGCATGCACAGGCTGCAAGAAAAATAATTGTATTGTTAGTTTGGACATCAGGGACCTGCTCCATAAAGAGTTTATTTTGGATATGTTGAATTTGCTTTATGGAACTGAATCAAATAAAAAGGAGTCAGACAGCTGAAATAAGTCTGACTTATTTATCTAAAGATGTTTAATTTAACAGTAGTACATATATCATCTTGCATTATTATACAAGTACTTTTACTTGAGTAAAAGCTCTTTAAAGCAACAGTGCTTTTACTTGAGTATAATATTCAAGTACTGTCTGCTCTTTAGGTCCTGTCAGCTCTGCATCTGTGATTTCCTTCACTGCTTCAACTTTAATTTATCAAAGTGCTGCAACTTTAACTTTTTCTGTCATACAAGAACATTTAAAAGCTCCCAAGAATAATACTTTTAATACATTTTAACGGATTAAAATTCCTTGCAAGTGGAAGCGATCACATTTATTTTTCTTCAGACAATTTAACCATCACAGTAGTGAGTTAATGTTTAATGTCGGCTCCATCGCCAGTTCATTCACTGTCACATTTTATTAAGCAAAAACAGCAGCTGTGTTACCTTAAATTAGGGATGCAACGATTGTCAAATTCTTGGCTGATACAGATGTTTTTATGTTGTTTATTTAGTTTTTGTTGTTATTTATTCTCCCCTTTTTTTGCCAGGGAAACAAAAAAATATCAACTGGTTTAAAGTCATTCGACATTACACTATCTTTGAATGAGCACAAATTCAATCATACTTTTAAACTTTTAACTTTTAAAAACATCTTTTCATGCCGATGTTCAGCCGATATATCGCTGCAACCCTACCTTAAATGTCATTTAGTGAAAAATGTTACCACATTATTTTTTACTAATTAAGGCACAACATTGTGTTGAATGCTGCAAAGCACAGAGCAGATTAAGAAGATTTCAGAGAGCTGCCGTGGCAGTAAAGAGTTTTTGGCAGGTGTGGGATGGGTTAGGGGGCGTTTAGCTCTTCATCGGTTTCAGTTGATCTTGAGTGGACAATCTGTTCCTCTGAAATCACGAGGCCATCACTTTGGAAACTGTCTTTCCAACTGGAACGACACCGAGGCTTCGAGAAATCAGGTCGATTGACGAGAAGGCACGGTCACAGAATGACACTGAGAGCTGTCGTTAGCTTGTTAGCTAGCACCTTTTTCCCCTTTGAGGAGACAACTCCTGGAGAAACAGCTTCTTGATTTGTTGTAATGATTTAATTTCTTCCCTCTGATCTGGATCTCTCCGGCCATTTCAGTGTTTTATTAAATGCATTTTCACTTTTCACTCAAGGTGTTTCAGCAGGACACAGCACAGCTTTCCCTGAAGGGAGGTTATTTTAGACTTTTGCCCAAGCTCTTTTCATTCCTCAGAAGTAAATTGGACATTAATCAAGTCATCTGTTATTGTCACTCCTCTTTACCAAACTAGGGCCCTTCCTCTCATTTCCCGCCTCTATTGTAACCACCTCTGAAAGGTTATTTCAGCCGTGCAGCCGCACAAATTCCTTTACTGTCACTTCCCTTTTTTCTTTGTTAGATATTGCAGCCGCATCTTCCCTCTCCAGTACAGGATCTCATTCTCTCTGATCACACGCCGCACATTTTCTATAAAGTTTGTTCTCCAAACTCCGGCACAGAACTGACCTTTTTTTTTTTTACTTTCGTTCTCACTTGTTTCTGTGCTTTTTGTCATGAGTCATGAGATTTAGTCATTTAAAAGTCATTCGCCCATTTTCCGTCTGCGTCGCTTCGTTCTTCCGTCCTCTCAGAAACTGCCGTCAGATTCTGATCCACTGAGAGTCAGTTGTTATTCACACGGTTGACCTCCTCATCAGTATCAACTGATGCTTTACTTTACTCAAGTCGCTCATAAAACTCTTCCCACAGAGTGCGTTTTAAATACTAATCCACCTCTGCGGTGCTTCCTTCATAAACTGCTGCTACTACTTCCCATAAAACATCCCCATTCCTCAAGACCTAAAGCTAAAACGACTTCTGTATTAAATCGAGTTGCCTCCGATGCCTCTGCTACTGCCTAAAATGCTGGTTTCGGTATCGGCGAGTACTGTTAGGACTGATTGGCAAACTAGATCATAATAGATCATAAAATAAAGTTATATAGCATTTATTCTTTTCACTGATTATCAGAAAAAATGCACCAAGAGCAAATCTGCTGCTCTTAACGACATGGAATTTAAGGAATCCATCATATAATGTGTAAAATTGTATTCTAGAAAATAATAACTAAATGCATGTGGTGCATTAAAAAGTCCAGTGTTTTCTTTTGAAATGGAACAGACTTTCTCTATTGCATATTCAACTGAAGTACTTTTCTACAGTTATGACATGCATTTATTTTTATTGATATTATTCAGAATCTGCAGTCCTTCCTGACACTCGAGTGAACAGTCGGAGCAGCCAGCATCTCTTTTTGTCCAACACTTTGTTCATCGTGGACTCGAGTTCATCCAGCCTGGTTTCCATGTCGCTTTCCCTCTGCGCCCACTCCTCCTCCTCTTTCTTCTGCAGCTGCTCCAGCTGGGCACGGCTGGAGGCTTTGATTTTCTTACCCTCCTCCTCCAAGTCCAGGGCCTTCATCTCACTCTTTTCTTTAAGGGCCTCGCTGGTGCAGAGTTTGGCTCTGAGCTCCTCAGTTTGACAGCGGAGAGCCTCTCGGTCCTCCCTGTGTTTAGCAGCCTGCTCCTGCAGGTCTTTCTGGGTCTTTAGGAGCTGCTGCGGGGAGCTCCTCATCGCCCGGCCTCAGTTCTTCCAGGTCTGTCTGGGAAGCCTCGTCACACCGCTCTGCAGCAGCTTTGCTGTTTTGCTTCTTCCTGGCCTCGTCCAGTTTGAGATTCAGGCTTGCCATGATCTTATCAGCAAGAATCAGCCGGTTAGCAGCGTTGATTATCACAATGCGAGCCTCGCTCAGCTCGAATTTGAGCTGGTGAATCTCCTCGTAAGATCTGGTGTCATTGCTGCCAACCTGTTCCAGCAGGGCCTTGAAATCCTGGCTCTTTCGCTCGGCGGCCTCCCATTTGCAGTGATACAGGTGCTGTTTGAACTGCGAGTCTTCCAGCTGGGTGGTGAGAGTAGAGATCTCCTCCATCAGATGTTCTCTGGCTTTGACGTCCTTGGATTTAAAATTGGACTCGTCCTGGTGATGCCGAGTCCCCGCAAAGTCCCTGGTGTTTTGTCTACCGCCATCCAGCCCTTTGTTGTGCTGGTTCTCCGTTTTTCTTCTCTTTCGTTTGACAACTCTGTGCTTTTGTGCTGCTTCCATCGCGGCTGCAGAATATCTGACTGAGAAAACCGAACCTCCCTGCTGCAGCTTCTTATCTCAACATTCTGTGCGGTGTTATTATTTATATTAGTTTTGGGTTGATTTTGTTTTTAAATTTGAAGAAAAACTTGAATAGAATCAGTGATGCATATGGAGCGTTGAGTGTTCTGTTGCATCGCTCGCTTGCTGTTAGGACACGATGTAAGAAAACAGTTACCCACGTGCTGTTACAAAATCAGATTTAAAATAAAAAATGTAAGGCATTTCTTCATTAGTAACATCATTCCTAACAGTTAAAAAAACATTACTTTTCCAGAAAATTGCAGAGATATACGGTAGTACTAATTCTGATAGACCTTGTGTTTTTTCTTGGCTTAATTTGCATATAATACATTCATTTATAAAAAAAAAAAATATATATATATTTATTCAATTTTCTTTGTATTTTATTTAATAGAAATGCTCCTACCATACAGACATTTGGACTTATTTTTGTTTCAATACTTTATTGAGAAAAT
>JAOVVB010130768.1:0-12283 GCA_028570985.1 Heterobranchus longifilis | reverse complement strand
AAACGAAAGTCAGTGATTCTGATAATGTTTAGGCCAGCAGAGAAGGCCTTGCTGGCCCTGACGGCCCACCACTGGTAGAGCGTAAACTCTGACTTAAGTTAGAACTGAGGTTCAAACTTACACACAGCTGGTGCAACCCAGTGCTGGAATTTAATTGTTATACCCCATTTGTATGCATTTATTTGTCATCCTTGCACTAACGAGTTGAATGGGCTTCTCTCTCCCCGCGTTAGAACGACAGTCCTTACCAGAGCGGGGTTTTCTTCTTGACCATACACTTCCCCACAGACTACCCCTTCAAACCGCCAAAGGTAAGCAACACATGGACACACACACAAAAGAAGCAGCGCGCATAAACACAGTATCGGCCTCCTGCCTGCTAAAACATGCCACAGCTTTACATCATTCAGTTTCCTGTTGTTCCTCTCACCTGCCCCACTTTCTCACCACCCCCCTCCCTCCTCCCCCCACATCTCTTTTCTCTCTGTCTTGTTTTTTTTTTTTCAGGTTGCATTTACCACAAGAATCTACCACCCAAATATCAACAGCAACGGCAGCATTTGTCTTGACATTCTGCGATCACAGTGGTCTCCGGCTCTCACCATCTCCAAAGGTAGACCGTTTCTTACTGGCAGTCACTTTTTTTTTCTTTTTTTTTTTACTGCACATGTGGTTACAGATGCTACTGCCTTTCTCAGCAGCATGCTAACAATGAAGGGACAGAGGTAACATGTTGGTTTCCTTTTGAAATTAACATTATAACACGTTACAACAGTGGTTCCCAACCTTATTCCCTAAAGGAGCCCTTTTCTATCATCGAGTAAACGACCCAATATTATATTCAATGCATAATAATAACTGACAGTACAGAACAAGTGAAACTGTACTATTAACCCAAATACTGAACACAATAACTGCAGGAAGTTTGTGAATTCTGCATCAGAGATGAGTTTTCCTGTTCATTTCTTAGGAACTTTTAATACATTTATATGTCTGTGTTATGTATTTTTATTTTTTAACAATCACACATACTTAATAGGCTTCTTTTTTTTGTTGACAAATTCAGTGTTGATGCTTGGCCCATACGTTTATATCTTAAATAATAATCCAGATGTCATTCATTTAGTTTTCTTCACAGAAATGAATACCATGCTGAGATAAAGGCCAACTGTTTATTTAAAAAATAATTTGTCTAACACCCCTTAAAATCAGCCCAGCATGCTTTTTGAGATTTGTATTTCCATGAAGGTGTGTCTGCAGTGGCATGGCTTTATGGTAGCTCTGTGTAGGCTATTTTGGCTGTTTTTGTGTTTTTTTAAAACGTTTTTTTAAAGTATTCCCCGTGACATGAATATGTCGGAGAAGGATTTTACTACAGACAGACTGTTCCTCCGCTGGGACGTCTGCTGTTGTTATTTAGAAGCTGCTGAGGCTGAGTGGTAAAGAGCGGCTGTAAAACAGAATAAAACACATTTCATTTCCTTTTCGATTTGTCAAAATAAAAGCCCCTCGTTATTTTGTTATTCAAAAGCTTTTATTGTGAAGTAGCAAAATCAGGATACCGTTCTACCGTTGAACGAACATAAAATGGTAAAATAAAGCAGATGAGTAAAAACAGCGATGCAGGAGAGAGACTAAATGTCAAACCACAGAGATTCAGTTAGAAGCTACAAAAGTGCTCAACACACACGACTTTTACGCTACATCCACACTATTTTCAGATGAAAATGATCTCCGTTGTCACTTGGGTTTCTGGCTGCTTTTTCAAAATTCGAAAGTTATCACAGGACTATTCACGTACACTGGGCGTGCACCTCTCAGCTGCGTGTCTGCAGTTTTAACATCCGTATCTGTAGAATACAACACTTCCTGTTTTCGTTTCAGATTAAAAGCCCTCAAGCGTTTCTTTGCACAGAATGCTTTCTTTCACTCACACACAGAGGGTACATGACTTCATTCTCTGCTATATTTGAATGAATTCTATTGAAACAAAGGTCATGTGTAACCTAGATGTCTAAAAAAAAAATTATATGTTGATTTTTGTGAAATAACAAAAAAGATAAGGTACGATAACATGAAAAATGTCTTGTTAAAATTGAATAATTTGGTAGTTATATGAGAAAAATGTCAAAATAACAAAAGTATCTTGTGTTGTAAAACGGTGCTGAAGTAGCTCAGTTTTAACCAAGATGTTTTTTCATCCTGATCTCACAGAAATGTGTGAAATGACCACGACCTCTTAACACCACGGTCAAAATGACGTGTTGCCAACACAACAAAAAAACATTTACATTTCCGTGAGTTTCAGCACAAAAAGCATGTCATTAGGTTTAGAAAAAAACATCATGGTTTGGATTAAATAACTTACAGTACATCTACACACTTACAGGATATGAAAATTACGTTTCAACTGGGACGCAAACTGAAAGTCTCGTGTTTCAGGACCCATGCACCACCCCAACCTACATCCTGGCACCTGGACTTTGTGTGTCCACCACGGCAAAGGATCCTAAGACTTTCCAGTGACATTGTTCTTGTGGTGGCACCATGTAATTTTAACACAATATATGACACCACCACGTAATTCGGTGTTAAGAGGTCGTGGTCATTTCATGTATTTCTGTGAGATCACGCTGCGCTTTTTGACCCACAAATGACCAAATCAGTGCTTAGTGCTTACTGGTTTACATTTCCTATCTAAGAGTCCAGCTCCCAAAAAATGCACTGCATGACTGTATCATTGCTAGATAATGGAGCAAAGTCAGTCGGGGACACACAGTGGTTTGGCTTCCCTTCCTAACTTCATGCCGAGCTCTCGTGGCCGTATGTTTGAGTAAGTGCCTGTCTTGTACAACAACCCAGCTCGCCTTGTCAAGTGGGCCCTGGGATCCATGTTTGCAGTCACTTTAATTCTTAAATCCTACCTTTAAATATTTGAAGAGCCAGACACAAAGTAAGAACAAGGAGAGGAGAGGCTGTACAGCGTGCATACAGTACAAGAATAGGAGTGCATTCATAATGAATGTGCCTCAGTTCTCTCTTGATTTATTTCGAGGCGAATGAGCATAGTGAGCGAGAGCGAAATTAACTTGTTTTACACACTTAACATGGGATGTGAATGGCAACTGTTTTAGTTGGGAATGCAAAGAATGGATGATTATTTAAAGGGAAATTACACATTTTATTTGCCAAATCATTGCAGGTGTGACATTTAGTCCTTTATAACCTCTGAGAAGGAGGTTCTGTTTTCTGCTCAGTGAGTCTTTTTGTTTGTTTGTGTTTTGACTGTCAGCAGGATTACAGAAAAACTACTGGCCCATTCTTCATGAAACTCAGTACCCGGTTTGAACGTTATCATGCGATTGAATGGTCGCATAGATATGGGTTAGAAGGGGCTTGCTCCCCCTGCTAGTAGGTCCAGAAGGCCATTATCAGCCCATTAGATGGGCTACTTTTAATGGTTATTGTTAGGCGCCGCCCTCTAGTGGCCGTAGTTACGATGATGGAACAAAGTCGGAAGTCAGATGGTACGACAAAACTCCACATGTTGCGTTGGTGGATGGGTCCTAAAACAGGACTTTCACACTGGAAAAACCAGAGTTCATGTCCTGGTTGCAACAACTTTATAAGTCATTTTTATTTTAATATCCTGTAAGTGTCCTGACGTATGTAAGTTCAGTCACGCAAGGTATTTCTTCCAAACCATGATCTTCTTTCCAAAACCTACATAGATTTCGTGACATAAATTCAGTAACGTGCAGTAGTCTTTATTTCTAAACCTAACCACCAAGTTTCGGCAACTAAACCTGATGATACTAAACTAACCTTGCATTTTTGGGACGTCTACTAACCGGAAGGTTGGTGGTTTGATCCCCGTCTACATGTCCGAGTATCCTTGGGCAAGATACTGGACCCCAAACTGCTCCTGAAGACATGTTTATGAATGTTTATATCCCTTGATGTGCATGGTAACCTCTGCCGTCATGAATGAATGTGAATGAATGTGGTGTGAATGGGCGATTGACTAGTAGTGTAAAGTGATTTGAGTGGTCGCAAAGACTAGACAAGCGCTATATAAGTACAGTCCATTTACCATCGTCAAAAACATTAGTTCCCGACTGGATGAATTCACACTGCATTAACATTATGTGATAGGGTCTGCCTTGGCAGAGGTCTGCGCTCCCTTGTAGTTCTTCTTGTAAACTCCCTTCCTCTTTTCCTGGCCCGTGTATGTCAACATCAGTTTGTCATTTCTGACATTTCCCAGAATATGTCTTTGAGAAGTGGCAGACAGCATGCTTTATGCATCTGTGGGTTACATGAGCTACAGTCAAGGAAAAATGGGAGTCATGTAGTGCGCCCGTGTCCTGTAGCTGTATGGCATCATGGTCTACTGAAGCTGCTGTTGTTTGAGAAATTGGTCTGTCTTGCAATGGATTCTTCTCTGTTTGATGCTTCAGATGGCTGAAAATGTTACTATCACGCCACAGTGGTTTGGGTATTTTATGGATCACATCATGAATGAAAAAATATTACCACCAAACAATAAGAGATAGATGTTCAGCAGAGAGGTTAAAGTGTTTTAGGATGGACTTTTTTCTGCAGATGACAACATATTATTTTGAAGATTGGATATAATCAGGGAAGTGGCTGCAGGCAGAAGGTGGGTTTATGGTTTAAGATTCTGAACTACACTTCAACAAAAACATCGAATCCCTTCCTGGTTCACTGGTTTGGTGGGCAAACCAACCAAAAACTGCAAAAAATAATAATAATGATTTTCCTTTTTGTTTGTTTTGTAATGGGAATTGGAAGTACACATAATCATGACAGAATCCCTATTTGAAAAAATAGCCTTCATGTTTTATTTGCTTAGTGGACACTCTAATCTGTCATTTCAACACAGACAGCTTTACACATTTGGCGTTAGCGGATGGATTTATTTTAATGGCTGAATGTTTATTAGAGCAATTGAAATAAATTACTTCTCTTGAGGAAAATGCTACAGCGCAGTTTATTCCCTGCTCCTATTACACAGATACACTACAACTTAACAACATGCATTGCTTTTTTTTTTTTTTTACCACAGTTTTGAAATCATAATTTGCTAATTTACCAGCAATTTTGAATGTTAGTGCTGAATAGGTGTAATCAGTGGTTATCTTAGCTTCATATGGGTTAGAATGAGCCTGCTACACCTACTAGTAGGTTCAGAAGGTCGTTATCATCTATGCACATGGTAACGGTAGCGGCTAGCTTGGTCAGGACCCCTTGTTGTCATGTTTTAACGCTCTGGGAGTCCTGTTGTGAATTTAAACAAAACTACTTGGTTAGGTTTAGGAAAAGATTGTGGTTTGGGTTAAAATACTTACGTTTGTGGCATTAGTTAAAAATGTTACAGAAGTTAACTTATGTAGCCTACATAACTTTAAAAATGCTACGCTGACTTTTGGTTTCACACGAACACCAGTCTCCTTACGCAGACTTTCGCACTTTATACTACTCCCTACCATTGTCACTCTTCATACTACATCATCTAAAGGCTCATTTATGCTCAACGTTAGATACATTACAGTACCGAATCAC
The DNA here is from genome assembly GCA_028570985.1 of Heterobranchus longifilis. Lineage (NCBI taxonomy): Eukaryota > Metazoa > Chordata > Actinopteri > Siluriformes > Clariidae > Heterobranchus > Heterobranchus longifilis. The sequence goes on along the minus strand of JAOVVB010130768.1, from coordinate 6,697 downwards.
GTTAAATCAAACTGTGCCAAATTTTGGAACCTGAGAGCGCGTGAGCATGAGCTTCTCTGTCATCTCATCCTCCCTCCTTCAAACACAAACGCAGCAGACAGCAGAGAGAGACACAGAGAGAGACACAGAGAGACACAGAGAGACACAGAGAGAGACTGCAGTCTGCAGCTTCAAGTCAGCTGAAAGCAGTCACACGTGTGGTTAGACTTCTCAGAACTCCAATGCTCGCTGCAATATAACGTTAATGACGAGCTGAAAGCGGATGCGAGTGTTGTTAAGTATCGCTTTCCTCCGAGACGAATACAAAGGGATTTCTATGCCCTGGTGACGGACTGACAGGCTGCAGGTTGTAGGAACAGGTTAGGAGGGGAGAGGTTTTATTTTGTGGGTGGGTAAAATGTTCTAAATAAATAACAAAATCATAATAATATTCAAAGCGGTTGACTTTACAGTGTTGTGTTTTGTCTTGGAAGAAAGTCCGTTTTGAAGGATTAGTATTCCAACACAAGAGGAAGAATGTGTGGTTCCATTTGTAGACAATCCATGTGAATGTGCCAAGCTAAAAACAAAAAAAAAGTCAGAACATTGATATGGTGTGAGTAAGAAAGAGACAGAGACAGACGTATGTAAACAAAGCAGGCAGAGAAAAAGCGAAGTGGAAGCCTGCTGAGTGTTGGACTGTGGATTTGTCTCCTCAGCTGCTGGCTAAGTCTGTCATCTGTTCACTGGTTGAATCAACATCTGGTGAAACCCGCATAAACACAAGCTCTCTGAGCCACCGACGAGGAGGCAGTGAGGGAGAGGGAGAAGCTTACACACTCGACTGGGTGTCACAGTTGTAATACACATATAGAGAAAAACACAGAGTGAGAAGCGGAAGAAGTGATGCAGCATTTTCAGCAAATCTGTAGTCAATTCTGCTGGAAGTAATGCAGTAGAAAGCACAGTAACCACATTACTGTTTCCTGTAATAAAGTCAAGCTGGATATCAAAGGTCTACTTTTAGTCATCACATCACATTTACTGATCTTATCAACAGGTCATGACTCATATTACATACACAATATTATAAATTATTCTGAAATATCATCATATATCTATTTTAGTCTTATGAATTTAGTTTGCCTTGCTCCTGCTTCTGCATTACAATAAAGAAAGCGCAGATTTAGAGGATGCATGCGAGAAAGATGAGAGGCAGTGAGATATGAGAGGGAGATCAGACCTGATAGAGGAAGAAGCTTCTAATGGCCAGAAGCTAAAACAGATTTAGTTTTGCTTATTGTCATCTGGCAAAGCTCAATAGACATTTCCAGGGGTTAGAGGTGTGGTGAGCAATTAGTTAAACTGTGGTCAAACGCTAAACGCTGGTGTCTACGTGTTGCTTCATGAATAATGAGTAATACACCCCTGAGTTGCAAAGCTTATTATACACCAAAAGACATGGCAGCAGTTTACAATACAATGTGGAAGAATTTTAAGCTGGATATATAATTGCTTTTTAACAACGTGTTCGTGCAGAGGGTGCATTTATTTCTGAGTACGTCCACAACCAAAGGACCGAACGGACACAGGACACGCGAGACAGCCGTCATGCATTTGCATACGTGTAGTTAAAAGCATGCATGTCTCTGGATTTACAGCTCATGGCAACAATCATTTTATCGTCAATCGTACATTACGCTTTTTGCGATATGTGTGCAGAAATGTGTCCTTGCACGTATTTGATTCGCCAATTTTGGCGGACGACTTCACATTGCAATAAAAAGCGGCAACCTCCGGGCCTGAAAAGTGAAGTTAATGCAGAAGTGGCTTAAACCTGCATTCTTTCTAGTGGCCATCACTAGACTGCACTAGTTGCAAAAAGAAGCCCAATTGTATAGAAGTCTATGAGAAAATAACCCTACTTTTCTCTCGATTTATTACATCAGTCAACATTTCCCCCATTTAAAGTAAAATAGACAATACAGCTCGGTGTGCTTCAGGGCGTGGCTACCTTGTGATTGACAAGTCGCCACCCTCTCATCCAAATATGGTCACTTCTGGCTCCAAAAAACCAAGATGGCGATGGCCAAAATGCCAAAAACAAAGCTTCAAAGCGGTAGTCCACAAACCAATGGGTGACGTCACGGTGGCTCTTTTTCTACAGTATATGGTTGCAATCAGGTTCAACTACGACCAAAGCCCTCTGCCTCCCGCTGGTCTTCTTTCACACTCAGTGTTGTACTAATCTCAGAGTGCCAACAATATTAACATAAAAACAGTGTTTGCAACAGTGTTGCATAACCCAATGTTGGGTTATGCAGGATTCACGCACAGACATTTCCTTCTAGTAGTGGTATGTATTGCACTTTTAATTACTTATTTTGCCCAAAGCCACTTACATTGAGTGCATTTAAACTCAAAAGGAATAAGAGCTAGATGTCATGAAAAATTGGTACAGGTAAAAGCATGCTGCAACCCTAAGATCCGGTGTAACAGCGGGCGCGCGGGGGTGGTTCAGACTTTATACTTCATGACTTCACACGTTTGAGTTTTAGCACTCTAGTTTTTGGATTTGAGAGAGAGTTGTTCATGTTTGCTAATATGTTTGGACTGTCTTAGACTATAGGAATAACATGTATGGATTTTGAAAATGACTGTAGTTCCCCTTCCCCTTAAGACTCATTCTACCACCACACCAAATTCCTTTAAAGTTTCTTTAGATATTTATCAGTTACTTTTGGAAATCCACATTAACTACAGCAGCATAAATTAGATCCACTGCACAACACTTATTTAAAAGGGTTAGAAGAAGTTTGTTATTTCCTTCTCCCAAAACAGTGGTGAGAACACCAGGAGCAAATGCCAGGCACAGGAGTGGAGTTTTCAGTAAAATATAATTATGACTGGTGTGTTAACTGCATGCCCGTTTAATCAGAGTACACAAAGTTACCATATGACCGCTTGCTGACAAGCAATGTAGCATTTAAAAGTTGTTTTTTGACGCAGTCAGTCCACACAACACACTGGAGCTGCGTTCACTTTCATCAAACTTCATGAAGAGCAAAACTGCATCAGCAACGTGTTTTAAAGAGATATTTTGCTGATTTAAATCCAGCTCTGTGTCATCCTAGTGTGAGCTCTGTGTGTAAATGAGCGGTGCCCAGCCTCCCTCCATGGTCGCGGTGCATGGAATTCCCCGCAGAGCAGAGCACCGGAGGTCCACCGAGATCCCCCAGTTAAAAACTGAGCACATCCATCAGCACGTTGGTGTGACGTTCACTGCCGAGCAGCGAGCCTGTTAACCGACAACGCCATCGTCACTCTTCACCTGTTCAGCTGACAGACACTCGACTGTCCCACTGTTTTTGCAGACATGTGAACTCACCATAGACACTTGCTCACAGAGCTCTGCTGCAGAATGAAAGAATGAATAGGTGGAAACAATGAATGGGAACTGCAATCACATTAATTTACTTAATAATCGAAGGTGCCGGAACGCCGCTCTGGACTGTTCCGGTCCACTTTAACCCCTGGTTGCAACTACATTGCAACTAGATTCAGATTAAATTTTGACCCAGAAAATAACAAGATTCTTGAATGTCCATCCGATTTGCAAGAGAAGGTGGGACTAACCTCCATCAGGAAGAATTGATTGTGGCCTATCAAAATGCACTATCAAGCATGTATGGTCATTTGCATATTGTAATTTAAAGCTACTTAATTAGTTTTTAGTCTCACTGGCTGGAGTCAGGTTGGTTACAGAATGTGATTAATTAGTATTTTACACTTTTGGCAGCAGCAACAGCCGTTTTAACTGCATAGGTAGCATGACATGGTGAAAGAAATGCAGGAGAATGGATACCACAGTTCCCCCAACATTGTTTGATAAATGACTGTTAACACAGCAGCGATGGCAACAAACCACCAAAGATGGTGCCAAAGTTAAATAAAAAACTATTCAATGAGTGTGCAGACCGTGTTTCAGTCAGCCATCACAGGCCATCCTCAATGCATCAAGCTGTCGTTCTATTTCTGGGCCGTGGGAGAGAGACGTCCTATATCAGTGCCTGTTCAGGCTCGCTTTATGGGAGACCTCCTCCTCTTGCAGTTCAAGTCAATTGTCAACATGATTTATGGAGACGTGAGCTATCTCCGGACTGGCTCCTCAATCTTCCCCTGACGAATTGGTACCATCGGCCCATGTAACCACCGTTTGTTTTCTTTACAGGCCAATTTTCATCCAAGCTAACAAATTAAACCTGCCATGTTTTTGAGGAAGCTATTTTTCCCTCCCTTCTCTTTTTTCCATATGACCTGCTCGACAATTACCGGAGATGTAAGATTGACACCAAGGAATGAACTTCACAGAACAGTTTGGCACTTGTCTCCTTTTTCCCTCCTCCAAGGCTCGACTATGAGTAATATCCAGATTTTTAATGGAGGTATAGTGTCATAACATTTAATGGTTGGGAACTTGGTTTGGATGACACATTACGAGTCTCGCATCTCTCAAAGACACGCACCACTTATTGTCCCAATCATCTCGTATAGCTCACCAACACCAATATACAACTTGATTAATGTGGCTGGCTTTTATGAGCAGGATAAAAGGCTCTGCATATTACAGACGCAATTATAACATCCCACGAAACTCTTCTAAAAACAAAGGAAAGTTCATGCAATCAACGTAAGTGGTGGTCACTTTTTAAAGTTTGGCTATTTAAGTTTATAATTGACTCCTCTCCACCACTACTAAAAAGAAATTAGGGTCCAGGGAGCAATCAACCATATCTTTATCCAGTAACTTTGCTGCCCTGCTCTGCCCTGACCTGCCTGCAGATTAAGGGAAATTAACTGCCGGTGGCAAGGTGGCTGAAAGGTTGGAGAAAACTGAAAAGGCAGATGGCCATTATGTCCATCTACAGCCTGTGTTGACGATAAAAATACTGTGTCCAACATACTTCAAATGTCAGTACAGCTTTAAGTTTATAATGCAGAAGTGTTCCTCAAGAGTTACTTGGGAATAATTGTAAACAGTACATACAATGTGAATTCATAGAAGGCTCACTTTTCATTTTTAAGAGTCTAGACTCTAGAGCCATGGTAGAGACTCTGTTAGGCTGTGAGGCACAACCCGTGCTGGTAAGAAAGGTGCTGAAAAATGAAGCCAACAAGGAAGTGCCAAAAACTGCAGTGCTTTGAATGGCCACTTGAGGCTGGCTCCAAAAGTGAGTCAATTCGCATAGACCCCCATGTTAAAATACTAAACTTTACAGCAGAAATAAACATGTTTACAGCCTTGTAAAAGCCTTTAGTCTCTATAATTTCCCCATTCATGACATGTATGTAACTCACCCGTTTAAATTATATTAAGGCTTAAAGTTGTGCATAATTAAAGGAATGGCTGCTTTGAGTGACAGGTGGGTGGCATCACAGGTTGCCAGCATAGACTTTCATTCGGCCCTCCACAGATCCATCCACTTTTCACCTATCTGCCCATTTTGAATCAGCCGGGAGTTAGGCAGCGTCAGACAATTCCAAGATGGCGACAGCTGGAGCCACCCACACTGAGCTTCACAATGGCTCTTCATGGGTGACATCACAGAGTCTACCTCCATATTTTATACAGCCTTGAGCACAACGGTGCATTGAACTACGTTAGCATGCTAACATGCTACCAAAGCACTGAGGCTGATTTGGACAAATTAAAAAATATGACCTAATGTTAATGCTAGATGAAAAGTTATGGGATTACAGTTCATCCTGATGGGAAAATAAATGTCTGTTGTCTAGAAATTTAACTCAAAACCACAAATATTAACTTCATGGTGGCGCTATAGAGAAAAAGTCAGAGAATCACCAAAGTCTTTATGGATTCATCATGTGGGCACCCCGAGTATCTGACTGACCATCCAACTGACCGACATTGGCATCCTGCTAGTGGGGCTATTAAAAAAACAACAAGCAAGCATCTCACATCCACATCAACAACTTGTCAGTCTCTATATAGTATTCAAGTATGAGCTAATTGCACTTTCCTGTAAGATGCATTTTTTAAAAGCTACATCCCTTGATCTGACAGAACAACAAGTCTTGTGATTCCAACACTGCAAACAGAATTATTGAGAAAGACGTGATTGGTAGGAATGTAAAGTAATCCCACTGTTCATGACTCGGAAGTTAATATGAGTTTTATCCTCCAGCAAATATTGTCAAAATGAAACAACAAGATGCTAATTGTCAACATTCCTAGTAATTTGTTATTTTTCCTCTGACCACCAGCATAAACTGCAGCTCAGCCATGCTTACAGAAGGCTCGTGTAGAAATTAAATAAGTTGTGGAGCACTGGAAGGAAAGTAATCGGGCTAAAAACAGCAGCGATGGTGATTCATGGGAGCTGTGGATTTCAGGAGACAGGAAGCAAAGCTTAAGGCTTTTAAGACTCTTCATCACCCCCCCTCCCTTCTCTCCCCCCTTCTTTCTTCCACACAACACAAAACAACACAAACGCACACGAAGGCACGCACGTCCGTGCACAATCACACTCTGGAGTATCTCCACCTATAGTGCCAGCTGAGAGAGATGGATGGGGCGGCAATGGTTTCTGATTTAGTCCGCACAATAAGGCTGAGTGATTTTCTCTGTGGAGCATGTCTCGCCTCTCTTAACCCTGCGAGGGGGGGAAACTCGTCCCCCCGACCAACCCCCATCCCC
>JAOVVB010130758.1:0-12283 GCA_028570985.1 Heterobranchus longifilis | reverse complement strand
TGCGAGTCATTTACCCATTCACACCACATTCATACAGGCGGATGGCAGAGGTTACCATGCAAGGCACATGCTCATCAAGAAATATAAACACTCACACACACTCACACGCCGATGGCTATGCCTTCGGGAGCAATTTGGAGTTCAGTATCTTGCCCAAGGATACTTTGGATCGAACCACAGACCTTCCGGTTAGTGGACGACCGCTCTACCTACTGAGCCACAGCCGCCCCAAATAGTTCTGATAGAACTGATGCTATTGCAGCATCTATGCTAACCTCTTTAGGAGCCACAATTGGTGTTTTGAATGAATAGTTTCCTAGTACACACACCTAAGCCACGGCCGTAGCTGCCAGTAGTTCCTCACAGGACGCTGATTGGTCTGAAACGCTGGTGGTTTGGACACAAACGCATTACTTGAAGCCTGACGAGCTGGATTTGTGTGATCTCCTGATATCACAAAAATCCAGCTGCCTTGCAAGTTGATGCAATCAGTGGACAACCTGCTCAACCTCCTGAGCCACAGGCGCCCTTAAGACACCATTGCCGTCCTTAGAGCCAAGTCTAAAGATGTCAGAGCTTTATCCACTGCGTTTGTTGTTTGCAACCGTGTTTTCTGGCGAGCACTGCCAGGTCTGTCACTGTGAGGACCTGACTTGACTGCAGTCAAAAGCAAGGTCTGCTTTCTAATTGATTTTGCTCCAATGTTGCACACAGAGATACGTCTATCTCAGGATAGGCTGATGTATCAGCGTGTCCATGGACAGTAGCCTCAATAGACGAGAATAGAATAGCTTTGATTGGAGGGAACAGTTTGTGTTATCCTCAGTGCACTCGTCGCCCACAGCTGAGGATAACAAGGTCTTCCTACAACCACAGCTGATATATAAAAATTAATTGGTTGATGTTGGAATTGTCCTTAAAGTTCTTCAATGAACTCAATCCAATGTGTGTTGTTTACAGCCAAGTTTGACCTCAAACACCCAGCGTTGCTTGGAGAGACGAGACGACCCTGTGGTAATAATAACAACACTCAAGTGCCTCCCTGTCTCCCATTTCAACTACTTCTGACATAGATCTCATAATTAAGGACTTACTTGACTGGCCTTCTTCTCTGTTTGTGTAGAAAATAAGCCTTTTTGTGCTTTGAAACGTATCCCCCTTAAAATAGAAATTAAATATGCCACATAAAGGTATCCCTTTGGTAACACTTTATATGAAGGTCATGTCTATAATATATTAGAAGTACATTCATAAGACATTATAATGCATTTATAAGGCTTTATAAAACTATTTATAATGATGCAAGACAACATATTACAAGGTTTATAAAATATTATGTATTAATATTAAATGTTGGATATCATTTATCATAAGTTCAGCATTTATAATGCTTTATGACTCCATGCCAAGAGTCCAAGAGTCTGAGTCCTGGCTTACACAGCACATTATAACTACCATAACTTCAGCCATGTTATTAAGACACATAGAGAACTGCCCTAACATATGACAGATTATAGGCTACTGAAGTAAATAATGTCTTATAAATATCAGTAATATGCTATAGCATGACTTTGTGAGCTCTAAGTAAAGTGACAGCACTGTATGAGGTTTTTAGCAATTGTATGATTTTATAAAACAATTATGAGGACTTTTTTTATTAGAGGACTACTTTTCTAAAACACACAACTTCAGATTTACATGCTGTGTACCCAGGACTTCTTCTGTGAAACACTGTTGTCATGGAGGTATAAAGCATTATGAATGCTGAACTTATAATGCATTATGTGCACTATTTATAATACTTTATAAATCTTTATAATCACTTATAACAAGGTTTATAAAGAAGAGGAGGCGGCCTAAAGCAGGTGAAAGCAATGAAGAGAAGTGGGGGAAAAGAGCTAAAAAATAAAAAGCAAACAAGCTAAAACAAAAAGAATATTCAAAAACTTCAGCCCTGACCCAGCTGTCCTGACATGATCTGCCTCGGTGCCTCTCTGTCCCCGGGACCAGACAGGGGAGGCCCTCCCGGAGCGTTGTGTTTTATTAATTTACTTATTATCGTATTATCTCATTTACTTTTTATTTATTTCATGTAATCTTTTCCCTTTCTCTCTTTTCTTCTCATATTTTTCTTTCAATCTCCCTTTAATTTATACTGTCTCGCCCTGTTACTCTCTCTCCCCGCATGCGCGCACACATGCACGCACGCATGCACACATGCGCGCACACACATGCACGCACGCACGCACGCACGCACGCATGCACGCGCACACACATGCATGCATGTGCACGCATGCACGCATGCACACAATTTTGTTATTGCCACTTTCTAGCCCCACTAGACACAACCTTCACATGAAGTGTTACCATTCATTTTTGTCGTTTATGTCATCACTTTGCTGGGTGAATGTATGCACAAGTCTCAGGGTTGAGTATGGGTATTCTCTAAATGGTGTTATTCTAGGACAACATAACACGCAGTTTAGCATTCTCGTGATGGCTTCGTAAAACCAGAATCTCAGCTACAAGATTCAAGTGTGAAAAACATTCACCAAAAAGTCGATGGAGCTTGACTGGATGAGTGTCGGGCCAATCGGCAAACAATGAGGAATGTTTTGATGTTGACATGACTCGCTGCCTCTCTAACTGCCAAACCTCATCAACATCTGTTAAAACCAGGTGTTGCGGATATGAAATGAAGCACTGCGTGGCATCTTTTACACCTCTGTTTATTCAGAAACTGATTCTGGCAGATACTTGAGGAGAATTTCGAACATTTCTAGAACTGCCAAAATGTATTTTCAGTTAAATAATCAAAAGCAAAGAGTAGTCTCATTCAAGTGAGATGCACATTTGTCCAGATGTCTGAGAGAAGTGAAATTTTAGGCTGCTGTTGCAAAGCTATTCTGGTGTGCCCACATGATAATACCCCAGACATGTTTCTGTATCTCTCTAACCCAATACATCAACCCCGTGTCTATTGGAGAAAACACATTTTACTCTGAGTTTCTGGTGTAACAAAGAAACTGAACTCAATTTGTGCCGTGTCCTTTGATAGTCCAGCGAAACCTTGTGCAGCGACGGGGTCCTTTTGACATCGACCGTTACCGATGTGCAAATTTACCTCCCCACTGACTAAGACTTTGTTGTTGCTCTCACTGGGTACATCAACAAACTCAGAGGGACGGATGCACAAATTCACACTGACTTACACTTATTTACCTACGCTGATAATACTTGCATGACAAACACAACGAAAAAGCAAACATTGGCAGGAGAGATATGGCAAACAATAAAGTGTGCAAGGAATTAATCACTCATATGACTGCAACAGAAAGCATAGAGAGTAAGTGGGGTGGGGGGGCTTTCATTTTACACTCCAGCACTGTGTGGCTTTAATTTTCAGTTGTTTTATTGTGTTAAATGTTATATATGTATCTATAGTTTTATTATATTGTATTCTTATTGTCAATCCTACTAACAAGAATTCTCTATATTATAGACTTATACCTCTGTGCCATAGACCGCTATTGTTAAAAACTAAATGTGTGACTGAAAATAGTCCAACAGATTCTATATTTACTCCCGTGTGAGCAGCCTTTACCAAAAACAGTGCCCAGCAATGTCAGGAAATTGCATAACTTTAAAAAATAAAATAAAAAAATAACTATATGTATATCCATGACTAGTTTTTTCAACAGTACTGGTGTGTGAAATCCAATAGCAGTTTTTTGGAATAGGATAGAAAGGAGCAGATGGAAGAGTCCGTCCTGCCAGAGTCACAGGAACCAGGCTATTAGTTACAGCTGACTGGGTTATTGTTTCAAATATTCGGAGCATTTTAAAATTAGTTTGTGTATGTTGTATAGCATCAGTGCTGTCAGTGTTTATTTTATACAGCAGGTTTAGGTGCGATATAAATACTGTGAAAGTATCAAAATGCTATATCCACGGAGAAATGCACACAGCCTGTATTCAGAAACTGTGACTTTAAACGAGCCGTCAGGACTTCTGTGAAGTTGTGATGTCATTCCCCCGGCTGCAGAAACGCTGCCCAATCAGAGAAGACGGGAGGAGGGGCTTTTCAGACAGAGGCTGAATAGGTAAATTCAGACAGACAGTATGATAAAAGTAAAGTGTTTTTTGAACATTAAAGTATAAAACTGAAAATGAGCATGGGGCCTTTAATTAATGGATTTAATTGAAACAAATTGCAGCTAAGGCCTCCAACACACACACTAAATTCCCCTCCAAAACACATGCTATTTTTATGACAAACATGTTGACCATTAAAACTTAATCTGTTACCATGAAACACTGAACAGTCTATTAGACAATGCAACAAACTGCCGTTCAAACACCTCGTGGATCCTAAAAAATAAGGTGCTGCAAAACTCTCTGACACATGAAGTGAAGCTATTTTTTCCTTTTGCATAAACAACCGAGAGAAATTAAAAGAACTTTTCAATTCCAATTAAATATTTCTGTGCATTATGCCCATAGGGTCAACCTGACTATTTCAATAATTCTGAGGTTTGGATAAAAAAAAGCCTCTACTCTATGACAGTTCTCATTAGTGACCATATGAACTTACATTAACCACATGTGGGAAGCAATTAGGGCCTTGTCATGAGACAACAGGCCTGAGGACCAGCTGGTTGCACTGATAAGCAGGGAATCAGGTAATAATTTCCAATTATAACCACGGAATGCTGCAATATGTGTTTGCAAACTAATAATTAGCCTTATATGGGTTTGTATTGTCATCTACTATAGGCACTGTTGTAGTCTGTCCTGTTTTTGCAGTATTCAGGGGCATATAGATAGTACATAATTGGCAGGGTTATCTTTGGGTTTTGTCTCACTGTTGTCTTGAGAAAAAAAAAAAAAAAAAAAATGAAATGTCCAGAGAAGAAAATTGTGTTGGCACTATGCGATGCACTGAAGCATGTCTTGGCAGATATAGTAGTTGCACCGTTGCCTAATTTATTGTTTGTTTGCCTCACTTTCGTCCACTGAGGCTAGCACCTAATTGGAAATAGAAACCTAATGAAAAACTGATGAGATAGGCTCTAGCCCAAGACATGATAAAAACACTGCAGAACCAAGCTTTCTTCTTGGCCTCATGCACGCTGGCCACTTGAAAAAACAGCAAGAACATATTAAGATTCAATTGGTCATATCTCTTGGTCTAATTAGTACAGTAGCAGCAGAAGCCATTTGCTGGAAATGCTGTGTTCATTTGTTATTCATCCTAATGAATTTCATTTAAAGAAACAGTTTGACATGCTATGAATTATGCTAATTCACCTTCTTGCTGAGCGTCAGATGAAATTGATTACACTCTCATGTTTGTACCGCTAACGTGCAGCTATAGCTAGTAGCCGGTTAGCTTAGCATCGCACAAAGAGTGGAAAAAGGGAACCAGCAAGCCTGGCTCTGATCAAAGGTAACAAAATCCACCTCGCAGCTCCTCAAGAAGCTTAATAAAGCATTATATTTTGTTTGTTTAACCCATACAAAAACCAAACAAGATATACCATCTTCTTTAGTGAGCTTTAGAGATGGTGGTAGTCTGAGCCAGGCAAGCTGTCCCCCCTGTTTCCAGTCTTTGTGCTAAGCTAAGCTAAATAATTGACAGCGTCAACTTCATATTTTAGTTATGCAGCTGGAGCTGGAATGTCAATCTGGTGTCAATCTATCATCTATTCTCTGCAAGACATCGAATAAGCATATCTCCTAAAATGTCAAACTATTCCTTTAAAGGTCCCATATTGTAAAAGTAAGATGTCCATGTTGTTTTTTTTAAATTATAAAGCAGGGTGCTATATAAATATTGTGAAAGTCCGCCAAAAAAGTTCCCAGGCTTCCGGGTTTACTTCCACGTTATGTGGCCCACTGAATATGCGCAGTAGCGTTTCTCGCGTCAGTGAGTTCCCATAGACTTCACATTGGGCTGACATCACAGATTTTTAAATCGCTTTTCTCGGCTCGAGGAAGGCTTTATAAATATAGAAAGTCCATGGATTAAAAATTCTGAATAGAAAGAGTCATAATCGACCTATTTTGCAGGTGGAGGTGTCCTGTGAACAGTTGTCTCTTTTACAATGGTGGCCTATGGAGAAAATCCTTTCTGGATGTTTTATTGCAGTACCACGAGTGCCCACTGGGGAAAAAGATTTGCTGCAAGGCTGAGTGACGGCGCCATATCCAGGTCTTATTATACATCCATAGCGGAAACACTATGGTTAGAGCAGACCCGGAAACACTGACCAATCAGAACATTTTCTGGGCTTTTTCAGGAGCGGGGCTTAAAGAGACAGGCGCTAAAATGATGTGTTTCAATCAGAGGGTGAATACAGGTATATTCAGACAGACAGTATGAGAAAAATAATGTTTTTTGAAACTAAACCTAATTCTAACCTTTACCCGAAAACCAAATCTTGACCCTAAAAACAGCCTTTTGAAGAGGTGATGGCCACAAGAGGCCACTCAGATAGCTCCTCACAAAGATAAATGTACACACATACACACGCTCACTCACTGCCCTGTAACCAAAAACAATGTTGCCCCCCAGTGTGGGTTTTTTTTGACACTCCAAGCCCCCAAAAAGGGTAAAAATAAAGAGGCAACATGAGTTGACACGCCATTCCTTCCAGCCACTCTTGGGCAGATTTTTTTCCTCTTTCACCAGAGTGCACTAATGAGTAGAAAACAAGTATTTGTTTGTTGACGGCTGCTCTGTGGCTGTCTGAAGAATCTTGACCGGGGTGTTGTGAAGGAAGCACCAGTGACTCCGGGGGCCTCGTCTCCACCAGTGAGCCGGGGATCTTGACACCTCCCGAGCCCACGCGCACTCTACAACCATTATTCCCCCCAGTGCCACATTTGCTGAGTAGAAACACTGACACGCTCTTGACCTAATTTCAAGTTCTAATTCTGTAATGGGTTTCAGCCTAATTTAAGCAAGCTGGTACATATAATTACAAGGAAACAGATTGTTACTTAATTGGAGTTCTTTCTTGAGGCATAGAGACAGGCAATGTTTTCTGACTGGTGTGGGAGACAAATGTTTTAACACTTGTAGAACTCACTCATTTTATTACGTAAGGAAACTGATATTGGAGATGCTTGTGCGATATAGTCAGCTTAAATACACTGCATAGTATAGAAAAGTGGTGACAAAACGTTTAGTCATTTGTGGTTAACAACATGATGCATCATCGGTACGTTCTGTACTGCTTCCAGCGCAAAACAATTAGGAAGAAAATGACATGTTTTAGTACCCACTCAGTAATGTATTCTCAAAACATTTGCATAATGGAAATACATTTACAATACATCCTCAAAATAAGTATGTTTACCGCTGTGCCCCATCATCACCAATGTGTAATATTATTGCTGATCTCTTATTCCATATGGTTTGGTCAACAATAATGATAATCTGATAATTAGGGATTAACAATTAAAAAAAAAAGAAAGATCTATTTTGATGGATATTGCAATTGCATTATGATTTATGAGATTGGAGGATATGATAGTCTTTGCATCCTTATTCTTATTTTCATTGAAAAACATTAAAATGTTGATATTTTTGCAGGGATTGTGTATACATTTTGTTACGCAAAATGCATGACAAAAAGCTCTATTTTTGTTAATGATACCTTACGTTTGATTATTCAATAAAACAAAGTAATGGTCACACCTTTTCTAAATGACTATAAACATATTTTAGCACTTCTGTTCTACAGTGTCTTGTTACTTATGGCGGACATCAGCACTCATGGAATGCTTCTTGCCCAATCAAATTACTTGGTCAGAACTGTCATATAAGAAAATATATCAATGTATAATAAATCTCCAAAAGATATAGAAAAAATGCTTACATGGCTAACCCAGTAGGTGTCAATCCTTCTAGTCAGTTTAGATAACTGATAGACTTCATAAAACGTCTCGATGCTTCATTTAATCCAGAATAACTATACAGCTGTACTGCTATACAACAGCGCACTGTGTATCGTTCAGATGATTATTTCTGTTGCACAACGCGCTGAACTCGGACTCGAGTCAGACTCAAGTCCTTATCCTCACTGATGACTCGGACTCGAGCATTCACGAAGTCGGACTCAGAAGTTGGATGAAGACTCGGACAATGTATATTTGTAATTTGTAAGTGTAAGATACTCGAACTCTCAGACTCAGACTCGACTCTGACTTTTCTTTGGTGACTCGGACTTGGAGTCGGACTCGAACACTGGGGACTCGAAACTCGGACTCGAGAGTTGGTGACTATAACACTGGCCCTAATCCACAGTCACTGAATTCTTCTGTGATCAACAGCATGTGGACCGTCCATCTATTAATTAGCCTCCTGCTGTCCTAGATCACTGTGTGGAGTGTGCACATGCTGGTTGGAAAAAGCTCATAAATACTGTAGTTTGTTTAAAAAAAAAAAAAAAACAAGAAGTAATGTATTCTAAAGTCGGCTGAATATCTATATTATGAATATATCAAAATACTTGTATTCCACTATACACAGTAAAAACTTACACAAACTCTCCTTTACTCACACTGTGTGCATCAGCTTTCTCCACACAGTTATTACTTGAACCATACAGTGTATCCCTCCCCATTTATGCCACAGCGCAGGCTTCGGATCAGAGGCTTCCCGGAGCTAACGTGCCTGGTGCTGTCAAAGTAGATGTCTGCCGTTTGACCCCGGGATTCTCTCAGACCGTCACAGTGGCACACCAATCTGTCAAAACAGTGCCCTCTTCCCCCGATCGCACAAACATCAGCTTCACCCCTCCCCATGAATCCGCACGGGGCTGTCAGGACACCAGATATGTTCTCGGGGAAAGGAGCTGAAAATAAGACACACTTGGAACGGCATGAGAGAAAGGGAACGGGCAGGAAACATTTTATTTATTATTAAACCATAAAGACCCGCAGGAGCGCCGGCTGACATTGTGTCTTTCAGAGGCTCCAGTGGGCTGGATGTTGGGGCTAGAGTAACCATATTATTATCATATGAAACTAGAAGATTACCAACCATGTTTTGCTAGCTTGTCGGGAAAGGGGCTAAAAAAGCTCCAAAGTTAAGCTCCATCTTGGAAACTGAGTGAAACTGGCATGGTCATTTTCAAAGGGGTCCCTTGACCTCTGACCTCCAGATATCTGAATGAAAATGGGTTCTATGGGTACCCACAAGTCTCCCCTTTTAGTACATGCTGAGTTTATGATAATCTCATGTAGTTTGGGGCAAAGACCTGCAGTTTCTCTCATGCAGTACAAATGTGATATTCTTGCCAATTCTAAAATGGTGTATTTGAATATTTCTGCTCACTGGGGTCCATAAACAGTCTTGAATTACATAAATTGGGTATCACTTCAAAGACAAGACTTGTGGATTCAAGGAGCTCAACTGTATTAATCTGTGATGATGTTACTCCCCATAGTACCAAAGGACTTTTTTGACCATTTTGACCAATTTTTGAGTGGTCAAAAATGGCTAAATTATGCACCAAATCTGTGTAACAAATTATATCAACCCCCAAAATTGCTGCAACAACTTATGCAATATAATTGAGCATGGAAATTGCCATCATATACTTCTGTGCTTGGACCAATTATTATTTATTTTCTTAAACACATAAAACTAACCAAATATAGTATAAAATATTCCGAATATTTTAATGTTTGCCATTGGCGGAAAGTTTTTAAATATTTCTGTTAAATAAGGGTACTCATCCAAAAAAAGGCAAAAAGAAAACCGTAACAAAATTATGTTAATGTAGGAAGAGTTCAGATCTGCTGGCACCCAGTCAGATTTAATCAAACTGAATCAGTTTGGCAGAAAAATAACGAGACGATGTCATGACTTTCTTGAACCAATCTGTACTTAAAATAAAATAATTAACTTTATGAAGATACTTTATTTAACTACACAAAATAAGTTAGTCTTTACTGCTTTTCTATAATGTGTAACATAATAAACCAAACCAGTTGTGTAATACTACACTGAAATACATTTTATAGTTCTAAGACTTAACTTCAGTATCTTGGTCGTGGAGGTTGAACCACTGGCTCACTTTGCCCCATACACACCATTCTGTAAAAAACTGCCCTGTGTAGCAATTCATGCTAATCTTTAGCTAAATGATTCACATGGTTTCATATGTTGGCAAATCACCAACATGTATCATACACAGTTTTACACCTGGATACATTAATATTACAGTCATTATACCTGACATGCAGAAAATTAACTTTGACAGCAAAAATAAGTTTTTTGGTGTAAATGAATAATCCCATGTGCTTCTATCCATCACAGACAGATAAACCAACAATACATCATGAACCTCTACAAATACAAGCTGCTGATACAAAACATAAACATATGAAATGTTTTATTCCATTATGAAAATACATCAAATGTAAAGTTTCTCACCACCTCATAATGAAAACACAGCAGCTCTTCTATTTTAATCAGAAAAAATTAATTTACATACAGCATTTACATATAGAATAACATTATTACATAATAACATTATGCATTTTACTCTGACTACATGACACTTTGTTCCTGATGACGTACACCACTTCTCTCAGAAGATTTACTAAAAGTATGCAAGTATTATCAGCAAAGTGTAAAAAACTACTCAATGTTTAAAGAGTACTCAATACTATTAGATTATTGATGTATTGATGTAGAATTGTACTGCTGGTGTGTTTAATCTAGAATAGTGTTTTTATAATAAGCTGTTTGTGTATTTTATAATAAGCTGTTTGTTTATTTTATAATAAGCTGTTTGTTTATTTTATAATAAGCTGTTTGTTTACGGTAGCTGTGAAATAAAGGTTATAAATAAATGAAGGACGGACGGTCCAAAAAGAAGAATGTGATCTAATAAAATAATGACAGAGTTTAATAGAATTCATGTCGCTGAGGAACAGAAAGTGAACAGAATACAACCCTGACCTCTGCTGGATGAGCAGGAACAACAACATGTATGTTTGATTTTTCACCTGCTGGTGACTCAGTGTTCACAGAGAAAACATGATGATGTCCAGGAATCCATAAAACATCTTCTCTGCTGCTTCATTATATTATACTACAAATCATTACCATTACATTGTGTTATTTTATATCATCTTATCATGTATATATAATAAAACTTTGTTTTTATTATATCATCTTATATTATATTATGATTATTAGTGGTCGACTGATATGGGATTTTCAATGGCCGATGCTGATATTTAGGGAGCAGGGCACCCGATTTATAATGCCAATATTGTTTTTTTGCATACATGAGGAAATATTTAAAAGTATATATTAAACAGTATTTAATGTAGGCTACACTAAAACTTTATTGCAATGTTTATATATTTATTTTTTAAAGATACCAGGATTGTGTCAATGTGCAGCAAATAGATGAATGACTAAATATAAATGAAAAGTATGAACTAATAAGGTATCGAAATATAAATATATATAGGCTAAAATATATATCTAACTAAAAGTCATTTTGTTTGTTTAACGAAAAATACAGTCTACCTTGTGTAATCTATCCATTTAATGTGTGTGTGCATGCGTGTATGTGTGTGTGTGTCTTCAGACAGAGACATCGTGATCGAGTGGAGGTGGATATTCATGCAGTGTGTGTGTGTGTGTGTGTGTGTGTGTGTGTGTGTGTGTGTGTGTCTGGTAGGTTGTTAAAGGGCATCCTTGTGTGTGTGTGTGTGTCTTTGTGCTAATAAGTGAATAATTATTGAAGCTCCTTCTGTTTTTCTCAGAGGTCATGAAGAAATGTGCTGCCAGAAGAAGATGATCGGGTATAACTGCCAAAATATTTCATATCTCCTTCTATTTACTGCGTCTTTTATTGGACTCCTAAAACCTGCCAAGCTCTGGTCCAGGTCTGGACAAATGGTGGTCCACTGAAAGGTTCTGTGTGGCCCCCAGCGCCTTCATGAGCACTTAGAAAAACTACAATCAAAATATAGAAAAAACAGTCAAAATCATTTTGTGCACAACAAACTATTAAACTGTAAAAGTATTTACTCGATGCCAGATGTCTTCTTCTACTGTTACTGCTGCTAGACACGGGACGATACGGAAATTTAAATTTCATGATTATCCTGCCAAAATAACAGATTCACGATATTATCTCGATAATCAACAAAATATGTTTAAAACTCTTAAAACATTACGACTTTTTTCTCCAAACATTACGACTTTTTTCTCAAAACATTGCGACTTTTTTCTCCAAACATTACA
>JAOVVB010130747.1:2500-12284 GCA_028570985.1 Heterobranchus longifilis | reverse complement strand
CCTCAAAATGTCAAACTATTCCTTTTAAAGAGCAAATCTGACAGCACAAAGAGTATATATGGACAAAAACAACACTAATGGGGTGACCCAGTAGAGCGTACACCCCATGTAGGCCGAGTCCTTGCAGCGGCCTGGGTTCGAATCCTACCTGCGGCCTTTTGCTGTGTGTCATCCCGTCTCTCTCCCCCCGTTCCTGTCTGTCTTTGGCTGTACGATCTCATAAAGGCAAAAACAGCCCAAAAAATAATCTTTAAAAAAAAAAAACATAGCTAAAGAGCAAAATTAGACAGTCAAATAGTTCAAAAATTCCTAATGTCTAGCTTTTGTTCTGACCAAATGTAATGTACTTGTTTGCAGACATGTGGGAGGTTCCATTTGAGGAGATCTCGGAGTTGCAGTGGCTGGGCAGCGGTGCACAGGGAGCTGTCTTTTTGGGCAAGTTCCGCTCTGAGGAGGTGGCCATCAAGAAGGTGCGTGAGCAGAAGGAGACGGACATTAAACACCTGCGAAAACTCAAGCATCCAAATATCATCAGCTTCAAGTAAGTCTACAGCCACTTGACCTGATGTTGTCTTGTTGTTTTCAGCTGGTGGAGCTCTGATGGCATCCAAATGTGCATAGTTGACACACGTATTGTTGGAGGTTTGTCAATAAATGTGTTTCCTGTGTTTTGTCCAACTTAGGGGTGTGTGCACCCAGGCGCCTTGTTACTGCATCATCATGGAGTACTGTGCACAGGGCCAGCTGTACGAGGTGCTGAGGGCGGGGAGGAAAGTGACTCCCAGGATGCTGGTGGACTGGGCCTCAGGCATCGCCAGCGGCATGAACTACCTACACCTGCACAAGATCATCCACAGAGATCTCAAGTCTCCAAAGTGAGTTTCCTCTTCTCCTGGTACTGTAAGATGAGAGTATAATTCAATTCGATTTTTGTAACTTTTTAACTCTCACCACTGTGTATTCCAGTGTTGTGCAAAGTCACACTTCAGAAGAGCCTGCTCAAAGTTCAAAATGAACTGGTTCATTTCTTCAGTTTAATTGCTCTAAGACTGATCGGATGCTTCAACTCTGTGTTGTTTTAAATTTGTTGCCGATGTGGCTGATGTTAGGTCTGGATCGGCCTTGTTTTTTCAGAACAGGTGTTGTGTTGAAGTCTGTTCCACGGTCGAATAGTCTTTCCCTCCTGTTAAAATGATGTTTCCCGTAGTGCCCCCCTCTGTGGTCAGGGTTAGGAATAAGGTTTGGTTCAGATATAGGTAGGGGGAAACTCGTATTGATGGGGAAACAGTTTTCGACACAACACCTGCGTGTGTGAGCATTGTTAACTGTTGCCAGAGTTCACAATGCTCACATTCCCGTTCATTATTTGCAAACTAGTCTGGCTTACTATGTAAACAGTATGGTATAAAGCCTTACTTCCACTCTGGGAGGAAACCCCAGTGGACAGGACGTCCCGCCTCCCCTTTGTGTGGTTCTCAAAGTCCCGTCACTGCAGCTGGGCGTAGACTATTGTGATTGGTTTAAAGAAATATAAACAGGCCAGGGAGTTTTTTCCCTTATACCGGAGTGAAACCCTGAAGCTACTGAATCCAGACCTTCCCCCCAGTGTGGACACATCGCTGTGGAGGTCTGGCTACACAAGACTAGTTGCAAACTGATACGTTCAGTTCAGCGTTCATCAAAAACATGAGCATGCTCAATGTACGCGCTCTTTTTTTTTACGCATTCTTGCACAACACTGGTGTGTTCTACTACTATGAAAATGATCCAAAAACCATTGAGCAGGAGCCTCATTTACAATTGTGTTGAATAGAAATGCAGTTAAATTAAATGAAAATGTTTCAGTGTGTTAAGCAGCATGATATTTCCTCCTGATCTACACAGGAGTACAGTATGTTATGCTGCTGCAAACCACGGGTGCTGTGGTCACGTTCTTAAAGCTGATCAGCCTTGTTTAACATTTCTTAGCCCACAGCAGCAACAACAGTTCATCCTTTCAGCTCTGAGTAGTCTGACATTAACTCAAATGCCATTCTCAGAATTTATAAAAGCTAGCCGCCTCGACATGAGAGTAAGACACAGTGTCCTGTCTCACCCTAATCCTCCTCCCGTCTCGTCCTCTGCACACTGTAGTTCTGTTTCTCTAATCAATATCATCATGCTGCTGCTGCAGTGCCAAACACTGTATTAGTCAGCAGAATGATAGCAGGCTGAATGTGCTGGAAAGGTCAGTCTCATTTGGCTAATGGGCTGTCTCTGTAACGGTCTTTTAGGCTTGATGATTGAAATGCTACGAAAAGAAAGTCCTTTTAAAACCAGTGGAAATGTCACAGGAAAAACTTGGCATCGGTCTGAATGGTTTTAATGTCGGTCTGAATGGTTTTAACCAGATGACCTGGGTTAATGTCGGTCTGACACTCAATATGAAAAGGTGAACTTTTTTATAATAACTCTAGAACTACTGTACAGTTGATACAGATTATTATAGGACTACCGTAAACTTGTAGAAGATACCGTCTTTTGTGGTCCTCTCAATCAAACAGTCTGAACTTGCTAACAAGTCTGTATGTTTTCTGTTTGTGTCTGTTTTTAGTGTTTTGGTCACCCACAACGACACTGTGAAAATCTCCGACTTTGGAACGTCCAAAGAGCTCAGTGACAAAAGTACAAAGATGTCATTTGCGGGTACGGTGGCCTGGATGGCCCCAGAAGTGATAAGAAATGAGCCTGTGTCTGAAAAAGTGGACATCTGGTGAGTACTAAAATTATTATTATCATTTTTTAAATAATAATACATTATTTTAAGAAATAAGAAAGACATTAGGGCAGTGTTCAACTGTTACAGTATATATCTTAGATAAAAGTCTAATATTTTACGAGTCATCTGTTATTGTAGTGACTCTTTGCTTGTGTGTCGCAGGTCATTTGGAGTCGTGTTGTGGGAACTTCTGACCGGAGAAATTCCCTACAAAGACGTGGACTCCTCGGCCATCATTTGGGGAGTTGGCAGCAACAGTCTTCACCTTCCTGTCCCCTCCACCTGCCCGGATGGCTTCAAAATCCTCATGAAACAAACATGGTGAGTGTGGAT
The DNA here is from genome assembly GCA_028570985.1 of Heterobranchus longifilis. Classification (NCBI taxonomy): domain Eukaryota; kingdom Metazoa; phylum Chordata; class Actinopteri; order Siluriformes; family Clariidae; genus Heterobranchus; species Heterobranchus longifilis. Next base: position 9,193 of record JAOVVB010130747.1, on the reverse strand, counting down.
TATATATTCTGTTTAATAGCATCTTTGTCCTCTACGTCTGCTAGAATATTGCTGTTAAAGGGTTTTGTGCTGTGTTTATACTTCCAGATAAATCCTAGCAATGCACTACACAGCCTAAAAGCACATTCTTACCATTCTCATTTAATCACATTCCCTCTCCCTGTTATTTGCTGATTCCAGGCAAGGCAAGCCCAGGAATAGGCCTTCGTTTCGTCAGATCCTCCTACACCTTGACATTGCCTCTGCTGATGTTCTCGGAGCTCCTCAGGAGACCTACTTCAAATCTCAGGTCGGCACTATAACTGCAAAACACAATAACCTTCACTTTGTATGTCACATGACTATATACACTTCTTTTCTTAAGACAAGTTTGATGTGCGCCAACAATGAGTGTAGTTCACAAGCCTTAGACAGTATTTACTTGTTCTAGATAATATTGTTCTCTTAGGCACAGCGCTGAGTTTAAGTCATCTGATAGCTTTTGTGTCTGAAGTCGTTTTCTCATATGAACTTCGGACAATGTCCGGAGAATCAGGTCAGGACATTGTCCGAACATCGCCCTTTCACACATGTAGCACACAACAGGGGATTGTCCGTGTCAGACGCGTTCTCACTTACTGGAAATACTCTGTTTGGTTTTGGCGGCAGGGTAGAGCGGGCAGGAGGCAGCACATGACACAGATTACACCGCGGTCACGTAGCCGGTTCTTAATTCGGTCATAAACAACCGAGTCATTTGCCGTTTCTTGAATTTGTCTGACGATTTCGGTGTCAGCCCTTACAGACAGAAGTTCCCGAATCTCGTATACTCTATAGACATTTTTGTTGGCGTATTTGCGTTCTCCGTGTTCTCGAATTCTCCGGACAATGACTGTCTCTATGGGCACACGGACATTACACGGACTTTGTACGAGGGAGCTGGCAGGTTAAAAATCAGTTGAATGTCTGTTTCGAATGATTCGGATTAGGGCTGTAACACGTTACATTTCAATTAATTAATTACAGAAACAATAATGCATCAAAAACAATAATGCATCAAAAAAAAATAACGCAGGTTAATCGGTTTTTACCCACGAATACCTTACCTACCAAACAAACAAATATCTGAAGAATGAAATATTCAGGTCCAGCCCTAATGTCTAGAATTGATTCACTCATCAATTTAAATATTTATAAATGCATCTCATGGCAAATATTGATATGTGCGATTGATTTAGATGAATTAATCACAAAGCATGTCATTAATTAGACTTTTTTTTTTTAAATCGCTTGACAGCACTAGTTTGGACATTAGTGTTCTCACATACAGCTCCTCCGGGTAAAGTCAAGATAAGTTCAGGGTTGCAGTGCATGTGTGAAAGGGGCTTAAGAGTTTACAGGATGTCTGAGGCACAGTGGTGCTAAATGCTAATGTCAGAATGCTAGCATGCTCATTGTGACCATGCTAACATGCTGATGTCTGAAGGTTAAACATGCTCACCATATTAATCAGCTGAGGTGAGCATGTTTAATGTAACTAATGTCATTAGTTTAGCAGGTATTTGGTATTGCACAAATTAACATTGTGACCTGATGAGGAAAGACAAAGGGATCACCAAAGTTATTTCAATTCATCCTGAGGGAAACAGGAATGTTTGTACCAAATTTCCAGGCAATCTATCCAGTAGTTTCCAAAGTTCACTCAAAAACACAAAACAGCAAAAGCCAGGGGATCACCGAAAATTGGTCCAACAGTTGGTGAGATATTTCAGTCCAGACCAAAGCGGTAGACCGACTAACATGTCTGAAAATGATTGGCTTCCAATGTTAAGATGTATTATTTTGTCGATTGCTATTTGTCAACCGCATGTGGCCCACTGGTCGCTGCTGTACATATCCTGTCAGCGTGGCTAAACATCGCATAATGTTAGCATTTATGAATAATTCTGGACTTGATGTGCATGGGTTACACTTGATTTTCCAGTACCAAAAACCACACGACCACAACCACAAGTCCTGATCCAACACATATCCCTTATCATGCACTCTCATCCCTCTGGAATCCATGTTTTTGTACTTTGGTTTAGCCAAGCGGAGGCACTTTTACATATCACATCCGATGACGATGACAGATATCTTACAGGGGTTTATTTGAGAAGTAGTATAAACCATTAATCATATTTTCTATGCATTCTCATTTCAGAGAGGAAGAGTAAAGGAGACCGACAAGATGATTCAAACAGGAGAGAGAGGGAGAACGCACGCGGGCGAGGACGGGATGGGAGTAGAGGAGGAGGAGGAGGAGGAGGAGGAGGAGGAGGAGGCGGAGGAGGAGGAGGAGGAGGAGGCGGAGGTGGAGGTGGAGGTGGAGGGGGGAAGAGGAGAAAAGGCCAGAGCAGGACCACCACTGCTCCCAGCATCACAACCAGCTCCGTCAGCTAAACTCCAGCGCCTGCTGGATGGGGCTGAGAGAAAAACAAGAGACAATGCCTCACCCAGCAGCACCAGCCATAGACAAAGATCAAAGTGATGATGAAGGAATGGATTCATGCTGCTATGCATTGTAGAAAATGCAAAGACAACTGGATGATTGCTGCAACACGAAAGGCTTCTGAGCTTTTTGAATAGATGAACATATCTGGAAGATACTGGTGTTCAGAAAGACTCGTTGATTTTCGTTCCACCGTTGGACTGCGAAGCCACGATGAAGATCGTGGCTCGACGCGATTCGCGTCACAAACCCGACCGTGAACTAAGAACAGACTCCTGTGTTTCAAATGTTCAAGCTCCGAAGTGTGATAATGAATGAAGGGTCTCTTCCGTCTCCTCTGGTCTATGATGTATTTTGTTCCAGACTGATTTTTAATCACAACCTGTTCTTCATTTGTTTTCATGTTTGTGAGAGGTGGCAGATGGATTTTCTCAACAGCCGCCGTACGTGATGTAAGGACAATGAATAGTATTAAGTCTTTGTACCTTTATTTCCTATTGTGAGATGAAACAAAAAAAAGAAAGGCACTGGAAATCATTTGTGGTTGGTCTTGTATATTATTTCAAGGAGGGAATCTATTACAAAGCAAGCCTAGGAGAAGATGTAGGAGGATTACTGGGAGCTCAGCTCATATCCTTCTCCGGTGTCTTGACACAAACTTTTGCCATTCGATAGCTTAGTTGTTTGTTCCGAATTAAATGTTGGTGTTTGTATCAGAAAATAACTCTGCACAGAAAACGAGGAATAAAAAAAGTATTTGCATGTGTACAAGGTTGCATGTGCGTGCCTTTGTGCAGGCGCGCGTGTGCGTGTGCGTGTGCGTCTCTACCTAAAGTCTGGGTGTTTGTGTACTTTGTATGCATTTCTGCACGGAATCAAGTTGCTTGTCAATGGAACTTTGTACATGTGTGTTTACGTTTGCACATGTGTGTTAATATTGGTCTCATAGATTGAAGGAATAGGTTCTGGAAAACAAGAGGGAGGAAATGTAAATGCACAGTGATATATCGAATATGCAGTAACTACAAGCCACTGATTATCGTATAAGCCATCAAATCATCAGCTGCTCAGTAATCACGTCTGTTTTTGCAACAGGGTCTGAAGATTTTGCACAACTATAATGTTTCCTACTGCTCAAGTTTCGGAACAATCATAGCATTTTACACATTTATACTCCAAAAGCTTCCGACATTACAGATACAGAGAAACGTTTTTTTTTTTTTTTTCCTCAGAATGTTTTCCATGGGTCTGTTTGCTTTACACAACATATTAGTTTCAGGAGAAGTTACACGCTACATTATTCATTCATACTATGGATTGTGATACTGAATATGTCAAACTGTGTTTATCATCAAGAAGTATTAAAGTCATCATGTATAGCTTATTCTGTGAAAGCCTAAATAAAGTTCAGATGAAGCTGATGAAACTTCAGTCATACACTGATTTTGCTATTAGTTTGTTTGATTTCAGTTAGAATGATTTTTTGTCTGCAGTTGATCTTACGGTATTCACAGTCTATAGCAGTGCCACATATACATTGTATGTCTTCATGTATGATGTGTTTTAGGACACATTCTTCATTATGTTGTGGATACTTTTGTTTTACAATATGGGTCATATTTTCATATTTGTAGCCATTATTTCTATCGGTTATCGTAGCATTGCACTTGCTAAGTGAATAGCTGAGATCTGCAAAGAAACACAAGGATACAATCATACAGGTTCTTTTTATGAAAAAAGAAACAACAACATTGGCAAAACAAAAGCAAATGGGACACAGCGTCAACAAATGACATTATTTAAAATATTCAATTAAATTAAGACTTTAAGGACACAACTCAGGGGGGGGTCCATAGCAGAATAAAATACTAAATAAAAATAAGAACAAAAATAAAGAAGAGAAGAAAAGAGGAAAAAATATATTAATATATTAAATAAATAAATAAAAGAAATCCACAAAAGACAATACATACAAACATTAAAAAAAGAAAAGAAAAAGAAAATAAAGTTCAATAAAATAAAAGTATACAATAAAATAAAACTTTGACCTGCTGTAACTAATCTGCACATACATGACTTTCTTGTGCAACAAGGGATTATTACCAACATCTCAGGTGCAAATAAAATGGTTTCGATAATGAACGTGTTTACAGCCTGTCAGCCTTTTTGCCCAGTCAGATTTCATTGTAGCAATTTCACCATATTCTCAGATGTCAGCAATTATTTAACTAACAGTACAATGACATAACCAATAGAATAATGGCCCAAACTATTAAATTAAGATCCAAGTGGCACAGGAACGATCCTTTATGGGGATAATTTACTCATTTAGTTATTGATGAAACAATAACTAATCATTTATTCATGCATAACGCATGACAAGGGAGGTCAGCCCCGATCAATTAGGACTATTTTGATAATTTTGCTTTTCACACGAGCCCTGCGGTCATAATTTTATGGGGAAAATGTGTATCCGTCTCTTATTATCTGACCTGCATGGTGTTCCTCAGGCTACAGGAGGCCATCTTGGGAGGTGGAAGAGCTTAGATGGTGTGATGGTCCCGATCACCGGCCAAATGCTGGCGCCTGGGCAGTGGTTGTAAAAGCAGAGACAGAAATAAAAACTAATGGTGTGTCATAGCCAGAAGGGAGGGGGTATACCATGCCTTGGCCCTACAACAAAACAGCCGTTTCTCATTACCAAAAGGGAGGGCAGGGGGAATGGTAGAGTATGCACCGTAAATTACACATTCATCGCTCTTCCTGACCATAAATTCTTACCCTGGCTCCATTGGACGGAGCTCTCCCTCACCTCCCACTCTCCCTTTTTTCACTCCGTTGTTCCCCACTCCCATGTTTTCCAAGAGAAATGAATGGTAAATCTTTGGAGTATATGGGTGCCCTTGATTTGCCAAAATCCTTAACACTGAATGATTTCATTACTTTAGTTTGGCCTTTGAGCCAGACCCCAGGGAGTGCATCACGTCAATAGGGAACACCCAGTCCATGTCTGCTTGACTTAAACGCACAATCCCTGATCCAAATGTAAACAAAAGGGTACCACCACGATACCACAACTCATAATCAGAACCTGACATCACTCTCACATGGACTGACAGGTCTTTAAATACAAAGATTACCACCAGACTACAACTGAATCTAATTCTTTCATGTTTTTAATCCTGTTTTATTGTTTGTGAGATTGAAATAATGTCAATTTAAAGGTTCTGCATCAGTGAATGGAGCTGACTCAGGTGTTATCATGTGACCAAAGTGTGGAAAATCGCCTGAAAGTGGACCTTTAGATCATCAAGGTTCAAGGTTGCTTTTGTTGTCTATCAACAGAAAACATTGTCCATGACTAAAGCTGCATAGAAACGAGACATGTCACAAAACAACGTGATGGGAAAGCGTAAAAAATAGCATGGCACTTTTCGCTTTGTTTCGCATGTAATGTAACACAGTTCAAGCTTTTTGCAAGTCATTTTACGTCCCTTTCTGATTCACAACTTGTAACATACAGACGCTTTCAGGACCCCTTGACGTCACTTTTACGCGTCAAACTATGACGCCTCAATACGATCGTAGTTTTGTGAATTCAAACGTTTAAGTTTAGGCAACAAAACTAGGTGGTAAGTTCAGGAAAGTCATTGTGATTTGGGTTAAAATAAGGACGTTTGTTACTAACTTACAAACGTAAATTACATAAGTTACGTAATGCTGTGGTTCTCACTTTTTCATGTCAAGGACCCCTAAAATGACAAATGATTTTGTCCCAGGGCCCCCCATCTGATAGGATTTTTGGTTTTTGATGTTTGAAACAAAAGACCAAAATAGTCATACATTCTGTCATGGTGTTACTTATGAATGGAATTATAGTGAAATAAATGACCCCACTTTTGAAAACCACTGATGTAATCAACGTAAATGACCAAAATCAACGATCACTTCCGGTGTAGTTGCTCTGAGATTGTAATACAGACGCGGTTGGGTTTACAGTTGAAAGCCTGTTGTGATTACGTGGTGTAAAAGCAAAAAAAATGTGTTGTGATACCATGCAAAATTACTTAACAAATTGCTATTATCCATATATCATTTCGTGAGACCAGGCTGCACAAACTACTTAAATAGGCACCCATTCGTCCATGTTGCCAGCAGTCCCCAACGTCAAGAATGGACTTCTATACTTGTGTATAGTTTGTTTGTACCAGTGATGCTTTTAA
>JAOVVB010130730.1:0-12284 GCA_028570985.1 Heterobranchus longifilis | reverse complement strand
TTGTAAGTAACTGACATTAAATTGCTTAATTTGTAGCTTGAAAATCTGCCTGAGTGTGTGTGTTCTGAAATGCACTTCAAATTTAAAAAAAAATAGGTGTAAAAAATAGGCTATGTCATATTATTCCAAGGGACATACATGAGCGGGTCACAACAACAATGTTGGATGTTCATACTAAACATGGCCAAAGTTTCAAATAATGAGGTCAACATTATGTAAAAGTAATCCTCAGGCTTCATACCGTTCTGAATACTCTGTTTCCAACCGTTTTTTTCTACTTTTGGCTACAAGCTGATTTCTTTAAGGTCATCTGTTCCAGGCATGTTACAGCAGTGTTTACATTACATACACTGCTACATGGAGCTACATGCTAACGTCAGGGAAAGCTGTAATCTTGGTTGCCGATGTTGTTAATTTCTCCCGACATTCCTGCTGGAGATGTCCGCTTGTGACGAATTTCGTTTAGAAGCTTTAATTGGTGATTTATTACGGTAGAAAGTGTTGCTGCATTGCTGTTATGCCCCTGCAATGCAATACAAGTATAGTGTAGCATGCCTTGTGCAGCTTAAAGTCAAATCTTACTGAAATGGCACCAGAGAATGGTATTTTAGTCCTCTGCAGCTGAGAGAGAGTCCGACACCTGAATCATGACTGCCAGTTGACAGATTACATAAACTCATCTGACCAGTGTACATGTGAGGGAGAAAAACTGGAACTTTGAAACTTTTGACTGCAGAGGCAACATGTTCTCACTCTCAACATGTCACATACAGTAGCTGGTGAGTGGCCCTACGTTTCAAACTATCACGCTCGATGAACCTGCAGGGCTGCACAACACATCCTCATACCAGCGACAGGTGCACATTGTGAAACTGTCGCAGTTATAAACACATGGTTAGTGTTGTGAATTGAAATAAAACTACTTGGTTAGGTGTAGGCAAAGATCATGGTTTGGGTTAAAATAATTACATTTTGGGCGCCCTGGTAACTTCCTGGGTAGTGTGCATAAGCATTAAGGTTGAGTCCTTACCGCAGCAGGTTCGAGTCTGGCCCAGGGTCCTTTGCACGTCATCGCCTCTCTCTTTCCTGCATTAAGGTTGAAAGAAGGATTGTTTTGAATTTGATTAATTTCGTTTGTTTCTCTTGTTTATGGCACAGAAAACAGAACTTGCAACATTTTGCGTAGGATGGTCGAAAAAACAGATATTGCGATGCTTTCTCTGGGACACGATTACAACAGTCAGGCTACGCAATAGGATGCAACATGCAGACAAAAGAAAAAGCCTGCGCTTACATCAGGAACAAAAAGGGTTAACACACACAGTAAACAAGCTGTACTGAAAGAGGTGGATTGCCAAGATGGAGAGAAGAGATGAAGAGAAAGAGAGAGAAAAGGAAGAAGGGGCAGGAAAGGATGTTCAAAGGGTTTGTTGTAGCATGTGAATGGGGAATTTGCAACAGGCAGGCAAGCAGCACACAACAGTGAGGCTTTGAAGTGTCTGGATATGTGTGGAGATGCCGGTGCTTACATGTCTTGATTAGTGGGAGAGAGATTCACACCCCCGTGCACATGTTGTTGCTGTGATACTCTCACCGAGCAGGGGATGTGGTGATAGTCAGGGGCTCAGCTGGAGCTGTCTTCAGAGGTGTGTGTGTGTGTGTGTGGAGGCAGGGAGTGTGTAGATGTCCCTATAAATGTCTACAATGTTTGAGGGTGTACATGAGTATATGTGTGCATGAGCAACTCATGTGGGTGGAGTGTAGCACTTCAGTGCAGTGGTGGAGAGTGCACGTACCATAAGCGTGTGTGTGTGTGTGTGTGTGTGTGCGTGCGTGCACGTGCATGTGCGTGCATGTGCGTGTGTTCACGGGCCAGACTGTTGGCATAATTGGATTGACAGCTTCCACTGTGAAGGGTGCAGCAGAGTCAACTGGTGTGTGTTCCTAGAGAGCTCCCCGATGCCCTCTCCTCCCTCCTCCTCGCTCCTGTTCTCCTCTTCCCTCCCACCTCCTTCTGCTGTGATCCTAATCAGGAGAGAAAGGCCGGGGAAGGAGCTTCAGCTTGTGGTCGCTGGGCATCTTCCTCCTGTGGAAACAGAAATAAGAAGGCAGATGAGAGACTTCCAGTATTTTTACGAATATATTTGAAACAGAATGTTTATTTGAGGTATGATTCATGTGGAAAATATAAAAGTTATATCAACTATGATATTAAAGAAAGACAGCATTACATTAAGGGATGATTCTGGTTTCTTACAACTCGGATCTTATTTTAATAGATTTGGAGGCTTGTTTGAAATTTGTCTGATCGCCTGACCACTCATGTCCGTCCCTTGCCTCTCCCTCTTTAGACATTTCCAGATCTCAGCAATTTACCTGAGCCCCTGTCACACATGCACTGCAACTCTCAAATTATCTAGACATTATTAGTTGTATGTGAGAACGCAAATCATTAGCTCCCTAGTACAAAGTCCGTATAATGTCTGACGTGTGAGAATTCACAGCGAGCGAGTGGGCGTGTTGATGACATTTGTATCATGAGGCTGGTGCCAAACTGGGAGAACACAAACATCTAAGAAGGGTCATTTACACAAAACACCAATGAAAACTTGGGAGACTTATGTTGGTAAGGGTCGACGCTGTCAGACCAATGCAAAGAACGGAAAGAGACTCAGTTGTTTATGACCAAATTACGTCACGTAATACGCGTCACGATCTACTCAGGCACCACACCTAAATCAAAGGGAGTATTTCCAGTTAGTGAGAATGCATCTGACACAGACAATCTCCTGTTGTGTGCTTCGTGTGTGAAAGGGCATCAAACCTTTAAGGGCAAGGTTGTGAGGGTTTGATGTCCGACCACATCGAAAAGCAAAAGTGTTTATAGTTGTTCTAAAATGCCACAAGCTGTCAAAAAAGAGGCGATAATCATTTAAATATGCAGATAATGGTGCACATTTTAAGACATTCACAGTATTGCACAGAAATAATTGTGTTAAAAATGAAAAAAAAGAGAGCTTGAGAGAGAAGTTCAAATCCTGCCAACTTTCTCACCTCCACACATCTGACCAATCTCTGCAAGTGGGTGTGAATGTCAGATTGTCTGTTTTGGAAAGATACAGAAATTGTTGGACACTTCAGGCTTTGAGAACACTCAAAGATAACATTATTTTCCTGCAGTTTAAACTCATTCTGGTGAGTTTTCAGCAGTGTGCTTTGAGGTGAATGTTCTCAGTTTGTGAACAAACATCCACAACAAGACCAGCTGCCAATCTGTGTTTCACCCATGCGTGGTTAATTCATGTGTGTGGATCAGTCACAAAATGATGTGATGTACGTATGCGACACAAATATATAGATCCAAAAGATAAACTAAACAAGTGTACATGATTTATCTGCTGATTATCACAATGTTTCCCCCAGCACATTAAGAAAATGCCTTGTTTCTTTTACTAGGTGACAAATTAAATCCAGTTGCAGTCTCCATGATGACTGGAGAAGAAGGTGGGTTTGTTTTGCTGGGATGTTAACATGTATGTATTTCTATCTGTGCTGATGTCACCACCCAGCAAATAGCTGCACATTATCCCAGCAGGATCTCCAGGGAGCAGGGTCAGCATGTTGAGGAAGACATGGGAGGAAAAAGGATGGTGAGTGCATGGAAGAATAGACAGGGGTAAAAGGTTCTGCGATGATGGACTACATGATATATTTGGGCCAGCCATGTGGTGAAGCATGTTTTGTGACTTATATGGCTGTGGTTGAAGGGCAAGAGACTACTTCATATGTGACTGTTTGTGCTCTAGTGATTATTATGAGAATGCAGGGGCGAATCCACAAAGAATGGCAGCTGCTGATAGCACCATGAATTGCAACCACTATCTACCCCAGTCTCAAAGTCATGCTTATAATACTACAGCACAAACACATCCATAAAGTTGTGCAATTAGCTCTTTTTTTGTGCCCAGGAGGCTGTTAAATTTTTTTTTCAAAATCAAAGAATGCATTTATTAATCAGAGCACTCACATAAGCAGCGCTATCCATTTTGCTGAAACAACAGCTAAGCGTTAGTCACATGTAATGTATGTCGGACAATCATTTGTTGATTTTCCTAGTTTTCTATAGATACCTAATGGGACTTATCCATCTGAGAAGGAGTATAAATGTTGCCTTTGCAGCAAGAACGTAGCAGAACAAATTTGTGCAAATAGCACAGGAGCATATGCTATTTTCTTGGCAGCACAGCTAGGGGTGCATTTGTAGGGTTAGCTGCTGTAAGTCGCCCCTCAGTGTCTTACTATGATACAAAAGAAATTACATTTCTTTTTTTTTCTTCTTTTTTTAAGAATTATGCTTGGTAGTCAAATTGTGTAAATGCATTGAGATGTATCCGTGTTTGCAGATGTGACCATAATTTGATTTTAATCCTGGGGTGTGTGCGTAAACACAACACACATTGTGTAACCCTTGTTACTCTCTGCCCCACCATGCTCATGCTGTTAAGGACACTGTCATATTGGAAGTGGAGCTGTGGGATGCTAGTTAGCCACTCTGCGTGTGGCTGATGGTCGGGGCCTAACAAGAGCCATGGGTGACTGAGACTGATGGTGGGAAAATGGGAGTTTCATATCTCTACACTGTTACATTTCATTCCTACTTGTCAGGGCCTGCCAGTTCCTGCCAATAGAGCGTCAGATTTCTCTCTGCGCTTGTTTGCTTGTGAGGGTCTTTGTTTGTCACTATTCTCTGCATCTTTTTCACTCCATGACTTTTACTTTTCCTCCTCCCGAGTAATGCTGTCAACCTTTCCCTATTTAAGATCTACCTCCAAACACAAAAATGCTGTTTGCCCATGCATGCAGGCCCTCTCCTGCATGGCTCGCAGCGGGGGGGTGAAGCTCCACAAAGGTTTGCCTGGTTATTCAGAACTATGAGTTCCACTGAAAACAAACAGCTGAGGCAGACTGTTCTCGTTCCCAGGTTGTCAAACACCAACGGCACTCGGCATCTGATACAAAGGATATGATGTAAACCCATCTGCAGCAAAATTAGAAGCTGAAGTCAGGTGATGTATAAAGAGTGACAAAATCAGCGTATGGAGGATGTCGGCTCGGATGGATGTGTGAAACCAAAAGTCAATGTAAATAAGTCAACAGTGATGTTGACTGTTTAACATTCGTAAAAGAAAAAATACTTATTTTAACGAAGCGGAAAAATTAAAAAAGAAAAAAAAAAGAAAAGTAAAATGAAGCCAATGTGGAATGGCCACTTGAGGCTGGCTCCAAAAGTGAGTCAATCCCCATAGACCCCCATGTTACTGTAAAAGTTACAGCAAAAATAAACATATTTACAGCCTGGTAAATGGTTTTGGCCTCTATAGCTAATTTCTAAAACGGCGGCCTCAGTGCATAGTGACAGCGGGCTATTCCAAAGGACGCACGCTTAAATCTTAATCTGTGCTCAGGCAGCTGTACTTCACTGGAGGTCTTTTTCGGTAGGTTTTCCTCTCATCCTTGCATCCTCCACAATGCAGTATGCTAAATATATATATATATATATATACAAAACAAAATAAGACAAGAAAAGTTTGAAGAAAGGATAAAGATCTTGCAGGGTTATTTTCAAACTGAGAAAATATCAGCGAGTCTGTTAGGAAGCGGCACAGCTACATGTTTAGATCTAAATCAACTGTCGGTGTGTGTTCTCCATTCAGGGTAAAAAAAGGGAGTCAATATATATAGTCAATACCTGTTTTGATAGGGAGGAGTAAAGATATATAGCACACAGTTGTCACTGCCATCAGCTTATTCATAATGGCTCTTCTGTCCGCCAACTGTCCCTTCCACACAGGCTGTGTGTGTGTGTGCGTGTGTGTGTGTGTGTGGTGCTTATAATGTTTCTCTCGCATGCTCTCTCCCTGACAACCTAATTACTACTTTCAGCGATACACTGACATACAGCTCGAAAACTGCAATTGGGAATGCGGCTCATTTTTGACAGGGTGGTGGTTTATGAGATGTTTGTGTGGGAGGAGATTTTTTTTCTCTCGTTTTTTTTCTGTTTTTGTTTTTCATTCTCAGTACTATAGGTAATTATTTACATCGCTGGTGTCACGGAGAAAAATGGAAGAGAGGGACTGAGAAGGGAGGGAACGAGTGAGATTTGTGGGAAAAAGGCAACTTTTTCCAGGTTTCCCCACACCTTCTTAAACATCAAATTCAAGGACTTTCCAGGCCCAATTCCGCTGTGTCCCGTGTGAAACCACAAGTAAACATTGACTTTTTTAAAGTTACACTACATAAGTTAACTTTCTAATGTTCTTTGCATAATGTTCTTAACTAACACCACAAACGTGGTTATTTTAAACCAATCCACGATCTTTTCCTAAACTTAACCAAGTACATTTTTTTGCCTAAACCTAACCAAGTAAACCTACATTAGGAGTTTATTTTGAAAAGACACTGTATGCATGTAACAGGCGGAAACTGACACCATCCCAAAACTGATGCTAGAGGGGAACCTAGAGTGTAATAGTTTGAAGCGTAGACCAATAATCAATATCTGACGAGTTGGGAGGGAGAATATGTTGAATACAAGTAAACAACTGGCAAGACTATAATAGTCTTCTGTGATTTGTATGTAGAAATGGTGCCAATTATTTGAAAAAGTTCAGTTGCAGGCATCTTTGGCTGAAATGTTGACCACTTCAGCTCTATATACAATCAGCAGACCATTGATTTGATTTGATTTTTCATACTTGCCAAACAAGTGAGAGGCCCTAGAACAGTAAACATGGGGTTTGAGTTTTCAGTTGTATTTAAGCAAAGCACAGTGATACACAACATTAAATTCACTACAACACTTGTGGAGGGAAAGTTTTAAAAATATACTTCTGGGTAGCAAACTTAAGGGAATACATTAGCACTGCTGTTTTAATCACAAACTTTCACACCAGCAACTTTTGTGGACTCTGAGTCTCTCTTTAATACCCACTGGTTGCAAGCAATGCTCATCACAGCTATATTTTTTTTTACCAGCTTAAAATGTGCAGGACAACTGAGAGTGGGAATGGCGGAAAAAAAACAATGAGTGGATGGATCAAATTTGTCTTTCTGGCTCTGAGTGGCTGAAGGTGTTTCAGTGGTATTGAAATGAGTTTTTGCCTCAATGGAGTTACTTAAACAGTGACCGTGGCCACCCAAAATTAAATTTGTATTTTTTAATTAAGTTGTTAAGTTAAATAAGTACATTTGTGTGCTGTCACAATGCATTCTTTTCTTTTCGCTATAACAGGAACTGCGATGTTGGAGGGTTTGAAACAATTATCTATTTAAGTAACCACACTTTCAGAAATATGGTTTATAGTAATTGCAAAGTGCTGGTTAATCAAAGTTGACTTTGCTTGCAAATGTATTTTTCCACATATATACAATTAAATAGTTTGCACAAGACTAGTCTTGCTTGATCTACATAATAATCTGATGCAAAAAGTTGTCTGTATATAACACAATCACGAACATTACCAAAACTCACCTAACACAATCACTAACGAACATTTTGAGGGGGATCCCAGATGTCGCGAGGAGATCTGAACCACTTTCTAAACCAGTCACATGGTACGGACGTGCAGCGAGGCTTCGTTTGTCATCAATGACATCATCGCTCTCAAACGATACAAGCCTCGATACGCGCTTCACAGAAAACTTCCTGGATTTCTCGACACGCTCTGAAGCCTCGGCACATCACGTAACGTCACCAGTGATGAGCTGAGCCTCCTGGCTCACAGTTACGTAGGTTATCTACGAATTAGAGTACATTACTTTTCATAGGTAGAACTACAAACAATGAATGAGAACAGCGGAAAAAAGCATGAATTCCCAACAGAAAGAGAAGTGAGAGGGAACAAAGCTTCATTAAAATGTCTGTATGCCGTGGTTAACATGACTCACAGAGCAGACGTGAAGAGCATTTCACACTCATGGTGTGACAGCCATTGTAGCTGGCACACTATGACTGTGCCAATAGATTTTCATTACAATGGATCACCTCGATTGTGTTTCATAAGCTGGATCTGAGTGAAAGGGGAACACTCACTCGTCTGCCACGCTGTAATGACGGGGCTTTGTCTGCTAAACTGAGAGGATCAGTCCAATTATAGCAGCTCCTTTTAAGGCCAGCTAAAAGTGTATTCACTCATAGTGTAATTACATTTTTGTGTTGATATGGTTGGACAATATGCTGTGTAATCTAAAGTTCAAATGTAGGGTTAGAACATAATCATAATTACTATGGCCACAAGGTGTCGTCACACAAAAACAAACATCAATATGGGATGTAATAAGCTGTGCCTCCTGGTTCACAATGACGTGTGTGATCTACGAATGAAGGCCGGTACACACCAGAGACGTGACGAATAAACGACACGAAAATAGGAAATAATCGCTGGCAAATATTTCTTATCAGTTACTTATTCGCATTTCACACAGGCAGAGGAGCAACTACCAGGAGATCTTTTATTCCCCTGAGGGTCATGTCCCTCAGAGAGCAGCGTCTGTCTGATGAGTTTAACGTTGAGATACTGTCAGATAATATGAGTTTCCTTTTAGTGAAATGCTCAGAGTGAATTTGAGTTCCCTCTGGTAAATAGTTATGTGGTATATGTATTTTATTGTGAAAGGTAAGAAGGAAGGAGTGGATCTGCTATGTGCTGCCTTTAGATTGAAAGGAGTAATAAAGTTTTCCATCCTGGTTTGGACCACAGACTGTAAACAGGAGTCTCTGTGTTGTTGTTTTATAATCCTCATCAGTAAACAACACAATGTGATTGGTTGATCATTTTATTTGAGGTGCGAAACCTCAGAAAATCCACCTCGATCTGGAAAAAAAATGACGTCGCTTTTTCGCCGTGTAATATTCACGTTCTGTGTTCAAGTACTCACAAGAAAAACAACAGCTCGAAAAAATATATTGACATGCGAATGAATCACAAAAAAATCTGCGCCCGATCTGTAAAGGCCTTTACTCTGTCCATTCTTTATATACAGTCTATAATGTCAGACACTTTAAAAACCTCCACACCACAGAACCCGGCACGGAGTCATGTCGCGTCACATGCACATCAGCGTCATCTTATCAGAAATGTTCATTTTGGGCCAATGCCGATATTTCCACGACATCTAGAGCCAAAATAAGAATATGCTTCTACTTCTGATATAATTTCATAACCCTGTGGGAAGGTTTTTCAAGGAGTCTGAGGTATTGGAATTCTGTCCACCTGTGCAACAGAAAAAAAAGTATAATTCTGTCCTGCTGCATCTGTATCCTCCGTTCATCAGCCCTCTCCATCAGAGATGAAGGTGTTGGGCTTGTCTGTATCCTTCACACTGAGAGACGTGTCTCTGCTGATTAATTGCTGTCTGATCGCTGCTGTTGCTGCTCCCTGCTAATTTCTCTCTCCCTGGGTTTTTACAGCCTGCGGCAGCCTGGGTGTGAGGGTTTCTAGTGGTAATTGTGCGGTATTTGTTGCTAATAGGATAATAATTGGAGCAGGTGCAGATAGCTGGGTGGTTATTGGGCCTGGTGAGGAGAGATGGAGTTTGGCACCACGCCAGGGACGCCCGCTGTGCAGCACGACGACGCCGTGCACGTAAAAACACACTTTAAAAACCAGAGTGCCACAGAGGGAGGGCAATTATTATCATCTGCTTTTTTTTATCTTCCCCATCCAGATCTATCTGTCTCTCTGGAAACGCTGCAGCTTTTTTATGAATCTGTGTTTTCATGAATTACTTTATGTTTCTGTGTGTGTCTGCTGTTTCCTCTGTGCCTGCCGACTTCCCTCTGTTTGTTTTTTATGATATGACCTCTAGAGCTGCAAAATTCTGGGAATATTCAAAGTTTGAAAGTTGTCATGGGAATTAATGGGAATATATGGGAATTAACAGGACATTTTGGGGTAATTAATACTAACTGTATTTACCTTTTCATATACAAATATTTTGTATTCTCATAAGCAGATATGAATGCAAACATTTCTACATTTTTAAAATGACATTTTTGACTCCATCTATTTGTGAGTAGAACCAGTTTTTTATTTTTTTTATTTATTTTTTAAATATAGGCCTCTACCAACCGGTTGAGACGTCGCTTCATGATAAAAGCATCGAAATACATCAAAATACCAAAAATAACTCAAATTTGTACCTTAATATTCCCATTAATTCCCATATATTCCCAATAATTCTCATGGACAGTTTCCAACTCTTTTGCAAAAAGAAGAAAAAATAAAAAAAAGTTCCCAAATTCCCCAGCTTAACTTCTCATGGAAAATTTCTGGAAAGTTTCCATAAATTTACCAAACTTTCCACCCCTTTGCAACCCTGCCTTTCACTCCAGTGTTTCCTTGTTTGACAGGTCCTGATCCAGAAATAAACTGCAAGACGATGGATTGGATCAGGACCTTCAGGTTTGACATCGATATAATTTTATATTCTAGTTTATACCTTTTAGTTGGCTGCAGTACTGACTGCACTTTCTTGCTGGGGGCAATATTTAAAAAATGAAGATCTATGTCTCAATTAGTTTCCAAACTACAAAGAAGGTATTCACTGTACTAAATGTTACTAATGTAATAAATCTGTAGATTGCAGTCTGCATGAATGTGAGAGCACACAAGCACAAAAACACAAAGAAAAAGGCCTCAGTGCAACTCTGCTTCTACACTTCTTTCTCAGTTTCACAACCAGAAAATAATGTGGAACCAAAGTTCTTCAGCGAATACTTGATGCTCTCTGGTCTGGCCATGGACATAACAAAGACCAAGGTTCTCCAGCAGCCCCACCAGACTCCTCCACACCCCCGCCCACGATAACTAATAACAGTGTATGCCTTGAAAACGTCACCTGTCCTGAAGACGTGACAGCGACGTACACCATCACATCAGCTGTGTCAGTCTCTGAAAACCAAAGACCGAGCTGCTGGTCTGCAAGGCAGTTATCTGGCCCACACTTTTATATGGTGCAGAGTAGGGACCGATTAATCAGTCAGCCGATTAATCGGTCAGCCGATTAATCAGGACGATTATTGACATTTTGAGATAATCGGCATCGGCCGATTATCTCACAAGGCCGATTAAAGTGCAGAGTTTTTTCTCAAAACATTACAACTTTTTACTTGAAACATTGTGACATTTTTCTCTCATTGGTCACTTTTCTGTAAACATGCTGACTGATGCAGATCTACAAAAGGAGCAAAAACAAAGAGATGCTGCTCGGTGGTCCTGTGCACTAACATTGTTTTTATTTATGTACCTTTATATATTTCAGAAACAAAGAGATGCTGCTATCTGCTGAATAACTGTTAAATACACGTTCATTTAAGTTCAGCAATTTTAAATTGTTGTAGGATATTTTATCACATGCAAAAAAAAACAACAACCAAAAAACAAAATCGACACTATAAATCGTCCATCGGCTGCAACGTTTAAATGTGGAAAGGTTGTAAAAATCCAAACAAACAATATCGTTATATTGCATTTCAAACAAAAGGATAGAGGTTGCTACAGCACTGCACTTCCTGGCTAAATGTGGTTGTGAGGGCTGTTTGATTTCGACTAGTGGTCATTCCCCTTCGACTGGAGGAACCAGAAGAAGAACTGTGTCACCAAGGGCTCGAATGCAGCCCCCAGAGTCCTACCACCAGAGATGCCTGTGAAAAATGTTCAGCTGCAAAGAGAAGCGCACTAACATCTCGAGGAATCAAACAACAGCAGCAGCAGCAGCACTGCCAGGACCATCATCATCATCAGACACCAGAGGAGATGGACAGGACATGTAATAAGAAAGCCTGACACACAGAAACAGGTCCTCTGCTCACAGCTGAACGCTGGCCACCGAGCACCTGGAGGTCAGAACAAGTGTTTCAAGGACATCGGATCAACCTAAAAAAAAATCCACATAGACCTTCCTCAAAACAGAAGCACATGGAGAAAGTTTACATGAAGATTTCACAATCTGCCAGAGACAAGCAGCAGAGCAAAGAGAGGAGAGAGTCTCCACCAAAAAGGCTCTCCTGCCATTTGAAGACCTGCAGCACGGACCCCCCTGCAGGACCATCATCAACTTGGTGTGATCAGCGGTGAGCAACCACCTCTTTGCACCAGTTAGTACTTTATGATAGTTTCTGGTTCTCAGGAAGCTGAGCTGACACTCAGTACGTTTACATGTTGTTTGAAAAAGTCGAATTATTGTATTAGTCCGACTAAAACCGGACTTTTAAAACACAT
>JAOVVB010130719.1:0-12284 GCA_028570985.1 Heterobranchus longifilis | reverse complement strand
ATCCAATATGCTCCTTGATTTTCATTATTGCCCACAGCCTGATACAACTATTATTACTAACTATAATTACAGGGATCGATACCACAGGACAAACATTATGGCAACATGTCAGTAGACAGTAGACAAATTTATATTCTTTAGAGGTATATATATATATATATATTCACATCACCCACTCCTACCCCACTCCTACCTCACGGTAAAAGTTTAAAAAAAATAAAAACTAAATAAATTCCTACAATGAAAATCATCATCAGACCTGACTCCCTCGCAGCAGAATCCAGTATCTAATAAATTGTGAGACTGATGTGAAAACATATTAGGGGATTTACTACTGAGAAGTGGGGGCGAGCATCCCTCATGCTCACGATGGCCATTAATTAAGACTTTAACAGCAAAATACATTTTAAAATCCATCGCTGATGAAGCCTATGAGACACCTGAGAACACTCGATCATTATTTTTTATCTCATCACTGTTCTCTAGCAGTAACACCACATTGTGGCTCTTACCATAATGGCCCTGTTGGGTTTAGATAAAGCGTAAAGGAGACCTACTGTATATGCAGTGCTGGGAGGGTTACTTTTAAAATGTATTCCATTACAGATTACTGAATACATGCCCTAAAATGTCATTTGTAACGTGTTCCATTAGATTACTCAAATTAAGAAACGTATTCTCAATACTTTGGATTATTTTTTGAATACTTCAAAATGGTCTTGCTGAGCTCTGTTCTTTCAGTGAATGATTGTAAAGATCTACAAATAATATGTTTACATCACTTTGGTGGTGCTCCACCGAAACGGGTTCTCTTCCGACACTATTTTGCAGATGCACCGTTGGGGAGTAACTCAGAATACCACCAGTTAAACTGAGTATATAGAGTTACTCATATTTTGTATTTTAAATACATAATCCCGTCACTTGTATTCCATTACTCCCCAACCCTGACTGTATGTTTGAATGCAAAAAAGTCATTACTTTAACACACAGATGAAGCCAGCTATTTCACAGTTTCAATGTCTGAAATATTATGCCATAAAATAATTTCTGTTCATGGTCAAAGCATACTTTTATTGGCCGGTTTTCAAAAGCCTCTAACATACGATCTATCTTTGATCATACATCTCTGGGTGCCAGTGTCTGGTCAACATATGTTTTTTGATGTGTTGCTTATTGCTGTTAAAAACTGTACTTGGCAGGCGGAGACAGAGGCTTCAAATGTTCCCACATCACCAGATGCCCCGTCTGGCTGAGACAGCACCTGTCGCCAGTGTGGAATGGAGCATTATACCTGAGTAATATATTTAGGATGATTTGCGGATGCTTTGGGAATATTTTTGGCCTCTGCATCTCGCTGCCTGGCAGAGTTCTCAACAAGATCATGTAGAAAAAAAATGTAAACTGACTAGACGCTGACACACTAAATCATGGAGTGAACGAGGTCCTATTGATATGGAAATCTGGTAAAAAAAAAAATTATCACATGTTGAACATTCCCCGGCAGATACTGTAGCCGTATCATATTCTATAATGATGCCTTAAACACTTCACTACATGTATGGCAAGATACACCTCAACTGCTTTGCTGTCAGTTAGTTTTTAATATACCCAACAATCAGAAGCACAGAATCAATTGCACAGTGTGTCATTTTGTCATACTCCACAATAATGTATTATCACTGTATACTTTATGGGCATTTATTGGTATGCAAATGTGTTTTACATTAGGAAACCAACTTGCAGGTTTCTGTTTTTTGTTTAAATATCTATCAAATCAGTGTGTGTTTCTCCAAGGTAAGCAGCGTCCTCCAAAAATTGGAGCACTGGAGTAGTATACAAATCTACTGAAGCACCACTGTGCACCACTTAAATCAAGACCTCTGTTTAAAATAATACATACTATCTGACAGATTTACTGGTTGATCTACAATTATATAATTAAAGTAATAATATTTTTTATATAGCACTTTTCAAATCACAGGTACACTGTGTACACAAACGGATAAATAACACCAAAAAAGATCAACTGCAGAATCAATAAAAGCAGAGTCAGTGCTCCAGGAAGTCTCCTGTGTTTGTACAAATTGGAGACAAGAGAGAGACCTTTGACTGAGGCAAAAACACAGAGTTACAGCGGTCTAAGTGAGAAGAACACGGATGACTTTTACCATATCAATAATGGATAAACTTAATTTTGAAAACATTCCTTTCTTTGGAAAAAATAATCTCAAACAACGCTTAAACAACTCAACAAATTTATATTTTATAATTTCTCATGCATATGCTTGTATGCTCCTGGATATTCATGTAGGGGGAGAACTTATTTGCATTTAATGTATCCTATCAAAACATCTCATTTTAAACCACATATGCATTAACCAGTAACATCACTCTCCTATCAGTGGCATGGCAGTGATTGTGAGTGGCAGGCTCACAACATGACACTGACATAAAGGAGCCACAGATGTATGGCAGCAAACCTTAACTGGCTAGCCACATGTCAACAAGCATGAACACATAGCCACGTATTGTTTTACCACCTTGGCTCGCTGAACAGGCCAGCAAAGAAAGGGCAAGACATGTTTAGGTAGGCTCAGCTATGACAGTTTTAAGGGTTTGCAAAGGGATCAGCAAGGCCACATGTACACCTGGTACCGACATGGATATCTTGCAAAGTGTAAATGCACGCATAGTGAGAGTGCCATTAGATTGGCCAGAGCACATCTGGAGATGCATGTTTGTTGACAAGTCTGCCTGCTCCACCTACCTAATTTGCATAATTTCCCAATTTGCATGATCAGAGAATTGAGACAACATGTCACTTTAAGACACTTAAGATGCACACTGGGCTTATAAGCATTTTTCCAAAATGCAATCATTGGGAAAGGAGCTGGAGGAAAATGGTGAATACATTTTTCCAAGCAGTACAAACATCCTGAAATGACTCTTATGTTTGATCACAATTTGATCCAATAATATTTGGAAAGTCTAGAAGAGCCATATCATTAAATACTTTTATACCACTTAGGGCTGTTGTGATAACCACAATACTGCAATATACAATATAAAAATATACAATATAAAACTATTGACACGCCAACTGCAAGGGATGGCAAGTAACCGCCTTTTCATTTTTTCATGAGGCTAGGCCCTTCTTGTTTTACACTGTGTGCGTGTGCGTGTGCGTGTGCGTGTGTGTGTGTGCGTGTGTGTGTGTGTGTGTGTGTGTGTGTGTGTGTTGAATGTTAAATAAATTCATAATGAAAACAAGTTAAGAGTGTAATTTACGGGTAAACAAAGAGGGCATTTAACACATGATTGAAGCGTTCTGTCAAAAGCCTGCTTCAAAGAGGGGACAGGAGTTAGGCTCCAGTTTGTTTTTTTCTTTTCCCGGTAATTGGCACATCGGGTCATGCTGTCGAATGTGTGTTAGCATGTTGGATGTGTTTCCATTCACAGACCCTACAACGGTGCAACAATACCGACACACTGTCCTTGTCTTAAGTCGGAGACATACTTGCTTTTAACTACGCGTTTGCATGCGCATGATGGCTGTTTTGCGTATCCTCCGTCCATTTGGAGCATTGGTTGTGCACGTCCTCAGAAATGAATGCTATGCAATACGCACATGAACGGTAGGGGCAGTTAGCAGAGGATCTGGTGTGCCCTCTAGCGGAATCCTCCAGTAACACACGTAGTACATGCATGTTCATGATACAACCTATTGTCTACACAATCGCATGACTAAAAACTAATTTTTCTAGCCTTATACACAACTCTCTCTCTCTGTTGCTGTCCGGGAACTCGCAGACAGGTCTTCGAGCTCCGGCGTTTCATGCGTGCTCGCCATAATGTGCCTGCACTGACGACGGACAGCTAAAGGTTTCCGGGCAGAAGTCACACTTGTGAAATTTGGTTCTGCATTACATGCATCAATCTACATACCGTGTGTAGATATGCGCTAATACCGTGCCACCCTAAATCATGGCAGGGGAAATTCCTTCACAGAGACGGCCTTAATGCCATTCACGTTTGCGGGGGACCGAACAGTCAGTCAGCCGGCTCGGCCAGAGGAAGTCTGTAACATGCATACTCTGAATCGAAGCAGGAGGAAGGCTGCAGGAACTTTTTCTGTGCATTTAGCCAGTCAGCAACTTTCACAGGAATGAATGGACCACCATGTTGAAAAGCGGTATTCAGTTTTTCTGGCTTCACAGGAAAAAGCTGAAAAGCTTTGGTCAAAGTGTTCTGCATGCAGTAGTTTAACTTGGGTCTCTGTCTTGCAGCAAATAACAACCTACCCCTGAGGCTTTAAGAGTAAAGGAGCATTCCCTGAAACAGAACAAAATTGTCTTTCTTTAAAAAGAATTCTAATTAACTTGAAAATTACTTTAATCACTTATGTTTGACTGCAGCAAACAGCAAGTTTTAAGGTGTCAAATTAAGCCGAATGTTTAAAAACAAACTGGAATTGAAAGCACACACAGAGTAGGGGTTTAATTTCAACTAAAGTCACTTCACTGAAATGTCTGCTAGCCAGCGTTGAGCATGTGATGACTAACAAAACAAGTATTTTTGGCCTGTTTACAAACTGTTCCCCATACACGTAAGTTTTATAAGAAAACCTTCAATTGTTTGAGTCACTGTTTATATGCGCCCCTTCTGTAATGTAATGTGATTTTATGTAATCATGTTTTAACTGCTTGTGCTGATTGTCTGCTTAACATTGTTTTATTAATGGCCTGCTTTTTACATGTCCTGCTTTGCTTGATGCTGCCTTACTAATTTTTTATCCTTTTCACATTTTGCTTTCTTGTTTTGGTTTAGACACCAGTTACAAATGTGCCTTTTGGCTAACACAATAACATATACATCTGTATATGTATATATCAATACACTCTCAAAAACCTAAACAAGATTATTTTTTTTTAAAATAAAAAATCAATGTGTATTTGAGGAACTTCTATTTTCAGAAGAAACATAATATGAGGATGATAATAAAGCCATGTTACTTGTTCTGAAGCTGAATGATGAAATTCCTTATGGACTTAACATCATTGGCACAGTTAGTACTGAGCACACATTGCCAGACTTTCTTTTTCGTAATGTAGCTGCTGGCTTATCAAGAGAATTACAATATCTATTCTTTTTACACCATCTTTTGGAAACGATGGTGCTACAGTAGTAGCTTCATAGCACCATTGTTTAAAGAAAGCCCTACCCTACATGTGTTATCTCCTCTGGTATATGACAGGGCTGGAAATTAGCACCAGCCATCAGCCAAATGCTGGTAAAATATGCAAGTGGCTGCTAGATTTGCTTCACTTACCAGCCAAAAAAACAATGGCAATCTATTGAGTGGCCAGCCACAGTGACAGGTGGACAAAAAGTTACCCTACTAATAAGGTCTGATTCATTGTAAAAATGTATTAATCATCTCAGTTACACATTTAGCTAATTGTGCCTTAGCATGTGTAAAACAAGAAATTGAGTGGCATGATCCCTGTTGGAGACAAATTAAGTGGTGAAATACTGATACTTTTATGTGACTGATCTGTTCCTTTTAACTGTGGAAAACTGAATCAAATTGGATTTAAAATGCTAAAGAATGTCTCAACTAGGACAGTGTTATATCAGTCTGAGCCAAAATCTGGTGCCTGTAAAAGCAGAAAATTGGAATATGGGTTTTGGGTGCTAAGTTGGCCAAAATGACAGGGCCAGACTGGCCGCACTGAGGCACCTCCTAAGCCTCTTTTTGAGCTTGGAAAACCCCTCAGCCAGACAAAGTGTAAAAGCCATCATTTAAGGTAACAACTAAGCCTCCTAGGAAGCTGGAAATGTTCTCACTTTCAAAGCCACATGTTGTGTTTAATACTAATCAGGCTAATTCAAAAGCACACTATTCAAATAGACACAGTGGGGGGGTTACAATCCAAACTGAAACATCCACTATCTTGAAAGCCTTAAGCTTTCTACCAAAAGATGAACACTGACATCAAAGGAGAGCACATGTGTGCATCTGTTTTTAACGATGACCACTGATTATCAATAATTAAGTTATTTACATTTAAAAAGGAACATAGAGGTTTTAAAGCAGCACTAAGCAATATTTTTATATTACAAATGGATCAAATACTACTACCACTACTGTAGATGTAATGTTAAAGTGTTGCTTGTAGTGACGAAAGCACAGAGAATTATCACCCAACACCGCAGTTCCTCTCGGCTCTATAGAGTGTTTTAGCGTCGGTCATTGTTTTGGTTCTGTGGCCTGCAGATTTACTGCTTTGGTTCAGACTAACCTCTCTCATTAAGTGCAATGTTGGGAGGGTTACTTTTAAAATGTATTCTAAAAACCTTGGATTACTTTTGGAATACTTGCAATGCGATGCGATACGATACAACTTTATTGTGAGTTTGCACTGAAATGCATTTTGCATCCATTAGGTAGCTTCATTCAAGCAAGTTACACAAACAGTTACACACAGGACAGCTGCACACATACAAGAAAACACATCAAGCAAAAACATCAAACATGAATGGCAAGCACATCACATATTCTCTGGATACAGCTGTCATTTAGCAGCACACTGATTTTGGTTTAGCAGCAGGATGGACTGATGACAAAATAATTCTTCAGCCTGATGCGTTTAAAATTGTGTTGCTGAGCTCATTTGTCTGGGTCTTATATTTCCAAAACACAAAAACACATTCCTGACAGTGTCCTGGCTCTTCTGACATTGTCATGTGGGAGATCCCCTGCACAAGCACAAATCGTTATACTTTTTTATTTTTATTTTTTAATCTGTCCGCCGAGGCCATGCCATATCTCGCAATGTTAACAAAAGCGAAAAATAGTGTATCCACCCCAGGGTTTCAATCTCCTCCAAAATCAAATGGGTTCTTTCTTGGCCCATGCTACACCCTTCCAACAAGTTTCATGAAAATCGGGCCAGTAGTTTTTCTGTAATCCTGTTGACAAACAAACCAACAAACAAACCGAACCAAAAACATAACCTCCTTGGCGGAGGAAATAAAGTAATCCCTTCAAGTAATCTATTTTTAAAGACAGTAACTATTCAGAATACCACCAATTTAAACTGTAATGCAATACAGTTACTCATATTTAGTATTTTAAATATGTAATCCCATTACTTGTATTCCGTTACTCCCCTCTTTAAGTGAGAAGGCTCTGGTAAACTCAATGTGTACCAGCTAATAGAGCATTTAGCAGCTAAAGAGCAGGTGGAGACCGAAACACAGCTAAAAGAACTTGCATTCATTAAGTAGCTAGAGGAATCTCTAATGAATGCACATGTTGCTCCATGTCTGTTGGATGTGTAAATAAGATATTTTCTAACACATTCACCATAACAACTTCATAAAGTGATATGTCAATGTTTTGTTTACAGCTTGTTATGCTGCCATCAAGTGGCTAACAAATTCAATGCAGCTATAAGAATACTTCATTTGCCATAATCACTGACCTCAACCAATCAATTTTAGTTGCAGTATAGAGAACTGCCTGTGTATCGCATGGCTTATAGATGGTAGATGATAAGCAAGCCAAACAACACATTTGGTTCCCTAGCCAATAGTTGAAATTACTTACAGTAATAATGTTACATTGTTAACTCTTCACAGATATTTGGATCTTTCCCAAAATGGATTAGCTTTCACTTTTTTACTGTGAATATATGACCATTACATTCATCATAAGTCACTGTGAGCTGAGCCAGAGACCTATAGTCTTTGTTGGAGGTCTGACTAACTGCCAATACAGATCAATAAAAGCCATAAATTACTTAGCATCCCTTTAACCTTTATCTCCCATTTTGTTAAACAAATAATGTAATCAATAATAGCATTCTGCAAGGCCAAAAATGATCTCTGTGAACAAAATGAAAATGGTACAAAAGAATGCTGGAGCTGCTTTGAGTATACTGCACACTGAATAAGATCTTAAAGGCAAGTGTCACTGAATGGCCAATGTGATCCAAAGCAAAACTGCTATTTTGCAAAGTGCATCAGGAAAAAAAAGGGTAACAAAATAACCTTATAAAAACATTAATTCAAACACCATTATAAAGAATAAAAGTTCAAAAGGCCATTTTCATAGACCATCCAGCTGGTCCATCTGTCTGCGGCAGAGGCATTTGGGATATGCGACTGTTTTGACAGATTTGTTGATTAAAATAGAAACATGAAATGCTGCTTTTAATTCGTTCTCCAGACGTATAGGTGGCAATTTCTTGGTTACAGCTCTATTATGCTCGTCATGCCTCTAAATCCACCCTGAAACCACCTCTCAAGTAGGATCAAGATTATCCTCATTTTCCGCATCAAAACTATCTGCCTTTGAGTCATGAAAAACACAGATATGAGTTTTAAGATTGATTAAAAGTAGATTTGATTTCCAAAAAATCCTAGCCTGAGCAACAACCATTATTATTTTTCAGGTTTGAAAACCCCCAATTTACAGATCTATTCCAATCCAATTACTTAAATCGTATCAGTGAAGTTGGACTGGAACTGGATAAGACTTATCTGGAATCTTAAACTGAAGGAAACACTTAAAAAACATTAAAGATACACTGATGCAGGTGTGTAAAAATTTAGTCAGGGCCCTTGAATGGCAAACTACTGACCAAGGCAGTGTTAGTGTGCAAGGAGCAGGACTATAAGGCTGCAACCACTGCTCAATATAAGACTAAATGTAGTGCAGTTCCAGTTGTTGGGGTTTTAATCTTAGTTATGAATTTTAAACCAGCATCATCAGTTTTTCTACCATTGCACAGGCGGGGGGTTCACTGATGATTAAAGAACAACTACTTATTAATCATAACATAGAAACAGAATAATTTTCTATATTCAAATGACTGCTCGTGTTTTAAGGCATGACATGGTCAAATCTACAGAGTAGAGCATCACAAAACCACGACTGCCCTACTTCATTCTAAAAGATATCAGTTCAAAAACCTGTATTAGTCAAACCCCACTTAATATCACTGTGGCTCACTAACTCATTAAATGAGACCACCAACTGTGTTTTGATTAAATGATTAAACATAGCGCGTTCTTAAGAGGCTTTTGGGTTATTAACTTGTGTCTGAGACTGCACTATCACACATCAATATACAGAAGATCAGCGGGGGTCAAATGACTCATTATCATATGTCACTCAGTCCTTTTCCCTGGTAATTGCGAGGAACAGGAAAATGAAAACGCTGATTTTCTTCCTCTCAAGCCTCATGCGGGCGCCATTTGACCTGTATGTACAAAGACTGTGAAGGCAGCTGAGCGTCAGTTTTTACATTCTTCTAACAGCAGTGGACAAGAACATGTGTTCAATTTGTTTGCCACCGAAAGTCAAATGTAACCACAGTTTGGTGGTAGATGTGCAACGCAGTACAGGCACAGGAGCAGGTTTAATTGACTTTAAAGAAAGCACTCACTCAGCAGATGACAGCTGAAGCTAAAGGCCACGCCAGAGGCTTGGTGGCTGCACACGGTTTGGCTGTTAATGTTCGAGGCAGAACCACATCACCAGAAACCTTATTTTCAAACATGCAGTTCGTCAACTTCAGTGGATACTACTGAGCTCCAACCAAAAATACTGTGCAGATAAGGGGATTATTTGCTGTAGCTCTTATCTCCAGATATGTCAATACCTCCTTCAGGACAAATACATCTACAATGCAGGGCAGGAAGGTGCATATTCCACCCACAGGTTCTTTGGCTTTTCTCTTTTTTAAGCGTCTTTATAATTATTCTTCATAAGCTCTAGGTTGCAATCTTGTGTGTGTACTCCTACCTAAAATCCTCTCTACGTTCGTGCAAAAGGGGAGAAAAAAAGGAGTGGATATGAAATGAAAGCTATGAAAAACAACTAGGACCATAAAATAACCTCAAAGATACCAAAGCAATATTCTCAGTAATTATGCGATTATTGCAATATTTTATGACCACATCAGTACAACTAACGGTTCAACAGAGGTAAAAACTCTCACTATGTATCTTTCATGAAAATGCATAAATGCTCTCTGAACCTTTCCCCACTTGCAGGCATATGTAGATTTTGGGCTAAATTTGGGCTCTAGCTCTAAAAATGTCCTGCATACAATTAAAAAGCACAACACTGAGACAGGATGACACAGAGCAGTCTGATTGCTCACCTATTGCAGCCTTTTATCTACAAGAAACCTCTCTGACTGTGCTATAATATAAAAGATATAATGTAAAATAACATAATATAAAAAATGTATCTAGCAGAACCATATGAGAGCTCTTGGATCTTTGTTAGCAGCATATAGGTACAAGAACTTAACATATTGCGTGAATATCATCAGTTCCACTTAGGTGCCATCAAAATAATCTCAAGAGGGCCATCTTGTTAAAGGCAGCACAATAACATGTTGAGAACAGCACATTTAATGTGAGGGCTTAAATAGCTTTAACTGCAGAGAAACAGAACAACACCATCTCACTTGTGACTACTGACGAGCTCCTTTGAGACAATGAGTTCTGAACTACCTGCCTTGCCAACAATAGGGACGGTTCAGTGAACAGCTCACTGAGATGCATCTCGACATAATTTCAACACTATGTCATGCTGCAGCCAAAATGGGACTCAGAATATGGTATGCATCGCATCACTGAGAATCTTTCATTTTTATGCTTTTCCTGTTTTTTCCCCCAGTAGTTTGTTAATAGCAGACTGCGAGAGAAGAAAATACAATGCCCAACTGAGCAGGAAACGCTCTCTGGAGTGATGACAACAAAAAGAAAGTGAATAGAAAAGTAGGCCCAAATAATGTCAAGGTTTTAAAGGTGTTATGACATCACACCCAGAATTCATTGCAGCTTTGCACAAGATATTTATATTAATGAAGACAGCAACAGCTCCCGACATTCACTGCTACCACTCTATTGCGTTTATGCCCTACAGAGTTGATCTCCTTTTGTGTCATCCCACTATTCAAGAAAATAGGCTAGGTCTGCTGCTGAGCACATCCACATCCAGTCTCTCTCCCCCAGTTATCTACAAGAGCACGAGTCTGGTATGACATGAATGATAAGTTGCCCTAAATGATCATGGTAAATTTAGACACATACACACACAATATTTCGCATTAAAAATGGGTTCCTTTGCCACTGGGAATGATTAGTCTGACGAGGAATTATGGGAATTAGGCCCTTATATTCTGTCATGTCAGACTCCTATACTCAGATATGTCAGACTCTTATAGTTACCCCCCCCCCCCCTCATGTAACATCTGTGTGTGTGAGTGTGTGTGATGTCTTCCATGTCCCTGAGAGGAGGAAAAGACACTTCGTGTGTCAGAGTTGGCACGGGAAGCGGGAGGAAAAACGGAAGAAAATGTGTTTCTACAACGTGACTGCATTCAAAGCCTGAAAACTGTAATTTGAGATATGAATTCATTACACGGCCTCTCATCAGTAGCCGGGGATAATGTGATGCAACAGCGCCGCTTAGCGTCTCACAGCAGCGCCCTGTCTGAGCCGCTCTGACACTTTGTGTTTCTCTCCCTCCTGGTCTCAGTGACCGACCCTGGTCCTTACCTTCGGTGTCACAACGCGTGGCTGCTGCAGGTTTGCGGTCGCGGAGGTTTTGCGCCTTCTTCGTCGGAGTCCGTGCGATGAATGTTGAGTTTTACTGCCGTGGTCTGAGGGCCCGTGCAGGCAGCCACCATGACCTGTCCATTTACTGGCATTTTGGTTCCTTCTCACAGCGTCAGTGAAACCAGAGGAAAAGTGTTCAAACTTGATCTGAAAAACAAGAAAATAGAAAATGCTATTGCTTGTTGCATTGCGCCTCTCAAAAGCGCAGACTTGTTGAATTTGACTCTGTTCTATAAAAAGGACGCGCGCGCGCGCGCTATAGGCTGATTAACATGATTACCCAATGTCATATATTCCTCGTGACTCATAAGCATTTGAACAGTTTGAATTAGATCAAATACCAGCTCAGTCCAGGTGTGTTTGCGCGTTTTCTGCGCGCGTGCGAACGTGCACGCGCGCGCGTGTGTGTTATCTTATGTTTGTGTATGTCGGAGCACAAGAGCGTGCGTGTGCCTCTTTTGGGGACGCTGAGACACGGGCTTATTGGATGGAAAGCTTGCGTGACGAAAACACAGGTTAAATTCAAAAGGTAGGACGGTGTACGGTTAGTGACAAAATAGTAGTGTGTGTGTGTGTGTGTGTGTGTGTGTGTCACAGAGAGAGAGAGAGAGAGAGGGGGGGGGGGGGGGGGGGGGGGG
>JAOVVB010130708.1:0-12284 GCA_028570985.1 Heterobranchus longifilis | reverse complement strand
CGCTACCTTTTGCTATCCTGATATTTTTCTGCTCCTTCATATTGTGTTTTCTAAGTGGAAAGATGGGACCAAAATGTGATTGACTGCAGGGGACGTAATCGACAGTTTTTCTAGATTCGGGTCTGTGAACGTAACGTGTATCTGTAAAGTAGCAGTAACAAATCAGCCAATCAAAATGCAGGACCTTGATGACGAATGGCTGCTTTTAGCTGCAGTGGACTGCACCATCTCACCTGCTCCCCATTGGCTTTTGGTACGACCCTCTTGTCCTCCATGTCACACTTGTTGCCTAGCAGCATCCTCTCAACGTCTTCATTTGCATGCTGAAAAATATAAAAGAAGAAAGAGTAGATTATTAGATTACTTTTTCCATATCAGCAACATTAAACGTAGTTTCATCTTTGATTTCACCCTCACTACACTGGCACATAGTCCCACAAGCCAACCAATCAATGGTCCTCAATGAAACACACGCACATATATACAATTGTTCTAAGGGTTTAGAAGCCATTTCATTTACTATCATACAGGAACAGCTTAAAAAGTAACATTAAATCTGTTACATTTAAACTGTCCGGAAAAGACAACAAAACATAAACAGCTATACAAATGTAATTAAATGTCTAAGCCAAAAAAGTAGCAGAAATCCCTGCATCCTTTTATCCGTCTCTGGAGTCAGCAAGCTTTCACACATAGGAGAGTAACATGAGCAAGGTCGAGGTCTTAGTTAGCAGGAAATGCATTGTGTTTCCTTTCCTTGACCGGACTCGATGCTTTAACAGTTAGGGTCAGGAAATTTAAAATGAATCATTCCAGACAAGGCCAGGGCCTGGCAGTCTCACCCAAAGACGTAACACCTTCATATGGATTATGTGTCGTAATATTATAGTGTATAATAATAAAGAAAGATAGGCCAATGTGAGTTATTTATTATAATGGTCACAGTAATTAATCTGATGTGTTGGATCTGGCATGGATTCCACAAGATTACTTACAGAATAGAATAATCGCTGTTGAGATAAATGGTAAGATAGTAGCATAAAACACAGAAAAACAATAGAGAGACAGAAGCTAATACAGAGGCATAATTATCCACAGAGATGCTTCTACCTTTACATTAGGCTGCACTTCCTCGAGAGAGAGAGAGAGAGAGATAGAGAGAGAAATTTACCTCATCGATGTTGCGCAGCCATTTGCTGATGTTTTCGAAGCTCTTGGCATTGGTGATGTCGTAGACCAGCATGATGCCCATGGCTCCTCTGTAGTAGGAGGTGGTGATGGTGTGGAACCGTTCCTGGCCCGCTGTGTCCCTACAAACAAAAGCACACATTTGTTTGTATTCACTATATTGATAAAATATCTGCAGGTTTTTCACTTTCCATGAATGCAAATCATAACACAGAAAAGCAAGTAATAGTATTATTATATAATTAGTTTTTTAGTTCACAGATACATTAACTTAATGTAGCTTAACTAATACTACACACCTGTGGGAGTCGTGGTGCATGCGGCTGAGAGCAACAACCGAATAGACTGAATAGAGATCCTTTATTGATTTGTTTGGGAAGAGGATTTACTCATGGAGGAAAAACTGAACTGGACACACTGAATAGCGATCCTTTTAAGAACTGAACTGATCAAAATGAATATATATATTTTCTTGTTTATTGCTGAATCCCCAAAACATTTTTTTGGTTGAACTCTGGACTCTTTATTTTGGGTGAAGATTATTTGGACTGCCACCTTGTGGAGAGTCCAATACACTACAAAGCAGTCAAACTGACCTATACCAGTGACTACATGTATAACAAAACAACAAACCGTTACCAATCGTTTTTTTGGCTCGTCGACGATCAGCAATCGGTATCAGTGGCAAAAAAAACAAAACAACAAGATTGGGGCATGTTTAATGGTAATGCAATTCCTTTGGTCATCAAAAATAGGCTGATAAAAGTACCTAAAGCATTTGCCCCATTAGTATTCTGATTCTGAGCAAAACAAGTATTTATTTAAAAAGCGTAAACGATACTTGAGAAGCGTGGTAAGCCTTACAAGTCAAGTTGACCCTGGTAAACGCACACAATAAAATCCACCGCAGGCTCACCATGTCCCTCACACGTATAGCATGCACCTCATCTATGACATTTCCCTATCTGGGGAAGCCCTACCAACAGCCATTATCACTACTGTTACAGAAAAAGAGAAGCAGCAGAAGGCTCACATGACCAAATGAAACCATGACGTTCAAAATAACAGCTGGCTGTGAAAGTTAGATTTTATTGAACTGCTGGTGAGCATGACGACATCTTTAGGTGCTCAGGCTATATAGTGAAGATTAAATCCAGACATAGTGTGCAGAGAAGAAAATGTGATGTGCACAGAAGAGGTTAAATGGACATTATCAGGCCAAATGTGATCAAGTCTCAGATCAGATCACAATCATCTCATCTTATGAGTTTCATATGAGCTGGCAAATTATTTTACTATCTAGATTTGGTTATATATCTCTATAGAATTGTATACATGCACAAGTCACAGGGGCTACAGAGAATTGTAGAGAAGGGCCTTTAATATAATTTTGAAAAATTTAAGGTCCTTGATACTCTGGTACGTATCCTTATCCACCATCAAAAGATAGGATGTGTGGGACAGTAAACAGGAGCACATATTTGACCACACAGCAACAAAAATGCTTTCTTTGGGGGAAGCTCAGGTGTTATAGAGATGAAAACCAAAACAGACACTGTCACATCTTCGTAAAATGTATAATGCCTTTAACCTTTGACAAAACACCTAGAGCTGCAATGAGTATTTTGATTACTGACTTTTAATCACTTGTTTGCCCACAAATAGTGAGAAGTCAAAACATATTCTGTTTATATACTTACATTTAAGAAACTATAAACAGTTAATTTTGGGGGGCATTTTTGCTTAAATATTTGCTTTTAATTAATTTGCCTTGAATGAATAGACTTAGGGTGAGGAAATGTTCACCATATTGTAAAAATGTATATCATTACATTATATCAATTACAATTTTGTGTACTGACCTTGTAACATTTGACCAACAATTGTGTGTTGTGTATTATTTTAGAAGACATTTGTATCTTCATGAACCATTTAACACTATACATGTATGTAAATTCCATTCAGCGTTTCAGTGTATTGACCCACACACTGCAGCTTGAATGAACTGTAAAACTACCACTCCATTGAGTGTGGAAGGTCATTCTTGACTTTGGAGGTAGAAATTTGACTGGAAAAAGTTATGTAGACTTTAATTTAAGATTATTTTTGGCAAATTATGCTTGTGGGTGTGATGCTCCAGATTCTATGCGGTTTGACTTTATCCACGTTCCTTTTCATGAAGACTAAGATGATAATAAGCACATATACAATTAGATCTCGAACAGAAAATAAATCTACAACAATTTTGCTCATCGATTCATTAAAACTTGAAATCATTTTTCAAGCAAACATGGAGAAACTTTGGTTCCAGCCTTGCATTAGAGTTTGTATGATAGTAAATTGAATATATTTGGGTTTTGAACTGCTGTCCAGACAAAAGAAAGATATAATATCCAGCTATACCAAATAGTGAATCAATTAAATATTTGGGAGATTATTAGATAATGAAAACAATGGTTAGTTGCAGCCCTATATGCAACTGTATCAAAGCTCACAATATTCATGTTTCATCATATTTGCAGAAGAAATTGTTAAAAATCAAGTAATTTCAGTTGAGGAAAATCATCTGTTGTGGATTACAATGATAACCCTGCAGCAGACCTTCTGATGGACTGATGACCATTTCCTGTTCTAGCATATTTCTAGGCTTGAGGGAGGAATGTCAAACAGATGTTTCACTATGATATAACAAGGAAGAGGCTGGATTCAAAGACAATTCCCACAATGTCAGTGTATGTTTCAGCCCAGTATTCCTCTAAACACAGAACTTTAAGTTGGGTATACAAACTAAAAATGCAAAACAGTCCATTGACTCACCAGATCTGTAGTTTGATCTTCTTTCCTTGTAATTCAACAGTTTTGATCTTGAAGTCTATTCCTGTAAAATGAAAGAAAACATATCAGCACACACATCTATCAAAACTATATGAATAACTAGCACCTGAAGCATTGACAATAGGAGGATGAATTACTTAAATTAAGGTTTACAAACAGTCGTTGGCACTGGTGCAAATCAAAAACAGCCAAAGAAATACATTTAGGAGGAGAGGGAAATGGAAAGTGAGTGACAAGTGTTTCCATCAGAGAGACAATAATATTATCTCTTCCTGATTCTGCAGTGTCATGCCCAGACCTTGAGCCTATCAGCACACAGCTGTGGGATCAGCAGCTGGCTAACAATGGGTACGTACACGCACACGCACAAAATCAGGCAGGGAATCTGAGAACATGTTTACATGCACTGCAATAACCTTGTTACTGTAAAACCTGCTGGTTAGAAACATGAGTATGCATATTTTAAGTGTATTAGTGATTTTTAATTTTGGTTGGAGCATTTGAACTGATGTTGCAGTGAGAGGACAGGCTGTGGTGGGAGAGCAGTTTTTTCCTGTGTGCATGTTTTTGAATGTGGAAACAGTTTCCATTTTGGTTGGACTTTTGGATTAATTCTTTTTTATACAAGGACGGCAGGATGCTCTTCTAGGTTTTCTTTCAGGAGGTTGATTTCCATCAAGTCTTTCTTGGCCAGCTGTCTCATATTTTATCCTATTTGTTATCTTTCTCAATCTGTATTTTAAGATATGCCTTTATTGATCCCCAGAGAGGAAATTCAAGTATTGCCGCAACACAAGACAGAAATAAGTACAGATAAATACAGAAAGTAAAAATAAAATAAGAATAAATTAAATAAGAGGCATATACAACTAGTATAAGAGTAGAAGTTAAAAAAATAAATTAACTAAACAAGAGCAATTAAAGACAAAATTACCAGGTACGTGACAAGTTAACCCCTTAACCACCCGACGGTGGGCCCGGCCGACATTCTGTCTGAGATTCATAACTGTTTACGCATTTTGGACAAGAGTTTTCCAGTTAAATAGTGAGCTGTCAGTTCAGCTCTGGTCAGAAATTGTGGTTGGTTAAAAAGTCCCAAGAAACAGCTGTGCTCTAGGTGGAGCAGGGCCATAGAATAATGAAGGAACTGGCTGCCAATGTGTGACTCACTAAATATTATGCACTCCCAGGAGAGAGGGAGGGGGGGCAGAAAGAGATAGAGTTGGATAGAAACAAAGAGACAAAGAGGAGAAGATTTCTGCAGATAAGACAACTTACTATGCTTACATCGATATTTTACCTCAAAAACTATCAACAGGAGCAACTAAAAGAAAAGTAAGAGGGTGAGTTTATTGACGACTATTACTAAAAGTTGTGTTCTCAAAAATCAAGCTCAGCAGGGATTGACGTGATATTTATGTCTCCCTAGTGAGGAGGCAAAAGGTTTTTTTCCCCTGGTGAGGTGCACTGGGAAGTTGTCAAGAAAATTAATCACACGTTTACCAAATCACTGGAAAAATGGGCACACTTGAGAGAATGACACTTGAATTGGACATCTTAAACAGAAAGTACATGGTTTATGGCCGGCTCTCTTTTTTAAATCCCAGAGGAACCATTCCTTCCTCAAGTATGAATTCCACTGTAGCCATCGCCAGTTTCCATGCAAAATTCATGATGTGTTGTGGAAAGAGATTTCAGATCGTAACATCATGCATATTCAGCATTCTTAATATGCATAACCACAAATATACAAGGAGGAAGGACAGAGAGAGATTGGAAATGAGGATGAGTGAGGGGGGTTTCCAGTGGGGGTATTTTGAGAAGCAGCTGTGCATCTGTGTCTCCAAAGGTATGAGTACTGTGTCAGAAGAAGAACACACTGTTTCACATGTCCTGGTTCTGGTTCTTCACAAAGTTCTGTTCCTGTTAAGACTTTCCAGTTCTGTCATCAAGGGCTGTACCTAATTTGTGTGTAGGGCCTTTTCTAAAAGTAAAGAACTTTGGACTGTACATTTTGTACTTTCTGCACTACAGTGCTAAGATGCATTTTACTTTTTATTTGTTGCATCCACTGAACTTACAGTAGTGTCTGCCAAAACATTAGTAGCCAACAAAATACTGGGCAAAAAGATGAACACTAATTACATAGCAACAAATGCAAAAGTACATCATCGCACACCAAAAGCCTTGGAGGTGGTATTCTTCAAGAGTTCATATTTATTAAATCACAAGTACAACTGTCCACTAATCATATATTTAGACAAAAATTATATATTTAAACAAATAGTTTATCTACAGAATGTTGGTCAGCAAGTAATTAAACAATTCATTAATCATTCTTCACAAAAGCCAAAAACCACTAAGTTCCAGCTTCTCAGTTATGAGTATTTGCTGCTTTTCTTTGACTAATGTGATAGTAAACTGACTGTGTTTTGGTTTTCAGCTATTGGTCTCAATAATCTGAAGAGGTCTCATTGGGCTGTTTGATATTTTACAGGGAAAGATTAATAGAGAAAATAATCAGCAAAATAATGGATGATGAAAATAATTATATTACATATATCATCACCATAGAGTGAGCTGATCAAAGCTACTTTCACTGGAAGGCAGAACATAAAGTACTTCTGAAAAGGCTCTGTTTTTTTCAATAATCACAATATTCTCACATATTTAAATTTTAAATCAGACAGAGCTCTCTGACAACAATAAACCTGGATTACATGGTGTGCCGAGAGATTACGTCTTCATATTCTTAACTTTTGATCACACTGCATGCTGCTTTGTTTTGAATACAGATGTAGAACAAAGACAAGCTGAGACAGAAACGTAAGACTGTGTTGTAGGTTTTAAGGGAACAGAAGGGAACCAGTGAACTTTTTAGCCAACATCCTGCCGAGGCACATGATGTTGCTTTGTGACTCCTAATGTCGGTATTGTGCCAGCATCTCTCAGGTCTTGCCATTTTTTAAAGACAAACTCAAGTGAGCACTTCTTAAACTAAATGACAGCAATGACTCTTGTGGACAGTTCAAGTTCAAGCACCATCATTATCCCAGTTTCTGGTCATCTTGATACTTTAAATAACTTGCAAACTAACTTACAAGTTTGCCCTATGTTTACCCAAGGTTTGGGACAAGAAACAGAGCATGTTTATAATATCAAGTCAAGTATATTATCCTTGATGTGAAACTGGTTCTTTTTGAGCTTATTCTAAAGTTTTGCTTGAGTGTTTGTGTATGTTGAATATGCTGAGTTGGGCTGCACAATATGAGGAAAATATGTGATATTGTAGAATAATATGATAACGATATTACTTGCGATAAATAAACAGATAGTAAAGTGCACTCAATTCTGCTTTTCTGCTTTCGGTATAAAGCTAAAATACAACAAATTGCTTGTTGAATAAAAAAAAAGATAGTTACATGATAGTTACATTTTAAAGTGACGTTTTCTACTGATACTCTCTGTTAACTAAAAAAATCCCAGTGTCTTTTGCAATGTGCCGCAGTCTTTTGCGATGTGTTTATTGCGCAAGTTGAGAAGACAATTACGATAAAAAACAATATATTGTGCAGCCCTATATAAAAAAGTTAGGAAATAAACACCTGCAGTTACTGCAAACACTTAGAGGCATTGCTATACTTGACTTACTACCAAAGTTGACAGGGAAAACACCGCTGCAAGGAGCAAAGGTAACTATTTGTTTTTGACTATTGAAGAACCTGAGTCTGCATCTGACCATCACACACAGCCTTCTCTTAAACTGGCTGAACTGGCAGAGCTCTGATATGGTGGCTTTAACTCTACATTTTGAGAGTGTTCTACAACACAAATATTGCAAAACAAAGCAAAGACAAAACATCAACAAAAGCATAAACAAACCCATAAATGCATACATGTGACAGCAAGCTTTGCAACAGAGTGCTTTGTTCATTGCTGCACCTCAACAAATCTAATCTGGCCTGGATGCCACTGGGAACACTGTCGCCCATTATGGCTGTGTGTTCTTAGGCATACGGTCAAGAGGACTTGTCATCACTTAAAGTTACGAAAAGACCAAGGATATAATGCCAGTGCATTGCAGTCAGCTTCATGTGGTTCAGCAAAACACATCTAATGTTACATTATTACTCAGCACTGATCTTAAGCAATAGGAGTAAATGGAGCCTTCACTTGGGCCAAGCAGGGATTTGACATAGTTTGACACTTGACTCATGTGAGCGTGATGTTGAATGCATGCGTAGAGGACAGAGAAAAAAGGTGATGATGCCACCATGATGAATTGTTTATGGTTCTCTTTGGAGCAGTTGTGGAAAGTAAGGTGGAGGTACTACATACCTGTTTCTTGTACATACTTATACTTGTACTCTCTCAGAGGGGCGTGTTGCTTACACATTAATGTACCAGTATTGCTAGACCATAAACTATATATGTGTGTGTGTGTGTGTGTGTGTGTGTGTGTGTGTATAAACAAACAATCTGAAACCAATCCATCTTGAATAATCAGTACTTTTCCTTTTGACACTTCAAGTACATTTCACTGATAATGCTTGCTTTTGAAGACAGGACTTTTTGGTATTATGGTATTGCTACTTTTACTTCAGTAAAGGCTCTGAATACTTAATAATCACTGTTTTTGAGGGGCTTTACTTGTGTGGCATCTATCATTTTGAACAAAGATCCAGAGATGCGTTACCTTCGACGGTATAATTCATAACATGGATAACTCCTTATTGTCATATGCGTTGATATTGAGAGGTAAAACACCTGTCAGTTATATGGGGAGACCGTTTTTTTTTTAGTGTTTTTGGATATGCAGCACGGCCCTGTACTGCTCCAGTGCTAGCCTCGTTAGCTCACTAGCCACTGGGTCAAGTGCCATGACAGCAATTCCTCTGGCACCTAAACCGGTTATACTTGCCATTGCAGGCAGACTAAACCAAAATAATAATCGTGTTTTGTTATTAAAGTCGTAGTCGTTTTGAAACACGAGTGGCTGGGATATAGCTAAGAGCTCATAAAGCGACACTAGTAGCTTTCCAGCTAACCTGTACAGGCCTGGAGAGAAGCTAACGTCAGTGCATGCTGATATAGCATACTAGCTAACCAAATATGTCCTGCCTAGTGCCTACCATTTCCAGCTGCAAGAGAAAGTCAGGCGAGTCTCCCAGCTGTCAAACTACCTACGATTGGGTGCAACAAAATTCAGAATCACCCGTAACAACACACCATCCCGTATTTGTGGATCTTCTTACCTATGGTGGAGATGAAGGTTGTGTTGAAGGCGTCGTCAGAGAAGCGGAACAGCACACAGGTCTTCCCCACGCCCGAGTCTCCGATCAGAAGCAGCTTGAACAGCAAGTCGTACGTCTTCTTCGCCATTGAAAAACAGCTTGTGTTAACCCAGACAAGATACAAAAAAACTGATAACCTAGCACGCCTATGTGAAGTCTAAAGCCAGCTCCTTGACCAACTGCCCCGCTTCTCTTGACTGTTAACAGTTAACAATCTGGGATTTGTTGATTAGCTTGGCAAGCTAGTTGGCTAAATACCACCCAAATAACGTGCCCGTAGACGTGTCCGAGAAGTTATATATCCCAAGCCCGACTGTTTTCCCCCTTACAGCATGAGAACAGAAAGCAAAAAATAGGATCTCCTCCCGTGTGATTCCTCTTTTCCACTCTTTCTTTTCTCCCACACAGTCGGGACAAAATGGCTCCTCTCTCTCTCTACCCCCGACTCACTCTTTCTTCAAACTAACGGCGAGCTA
The DNA here is from genome assembly GCA_028570985.1 of Heterobranchus longifilis. Classification (NCBI taxonomy): domain Eukaryota; kingdom Metazoa; phylum Chordata; class Actinopteri; order Siluriformes; family Clariidae; genus Heterobranchus; species Heterobranchus longifilis. The sequence continues at coordinate 2,491 of JAOVVB010130708.1, read as the reverse complement.
ATTCAAATTCTCGGCACACCCCGTCATTCCAGAGCCCTGCCACAAGCTCGACCGAGAAGAATTTGAAAAAAATCTCAACGTTAAAGTCTGTTAAATTCACTGCCTGTTGGGAGTTATTTCGCTTTTATTCTGGAGAGATTACAACCGAAATATAGACGACCGCCGTCGCCTTCGAATGGGAGCCACCACGGCGACACCCTAGGCCCCACAGACACGCCTTTTCCCCGCCCCTTCTGTCAAAATTAGCACATCTAATAGGTCGACACCGCTGTCATTTTATTAAGCACTCAAATGTGATTGGTTGTCCTCGGAAACATCGAGAGGTAAAAGGGCGTGTCTTAGATTGACAGAAAGGGCAAATGTTACTGCGTAAGTTACTCGGACATTTAGGCTCAAAGCTTCCATTATTTCATTGAATGAAACGTATCTAATGATCCAATATGGCGGTCGGTTGCTTGCGGATCTTTCCTAGCCGGGGTGTGTTTCAGTTTTCATGGCAAGCTGGCATTTGATGCGGTGACTATCCCAGCTGTGAGTCAGTGCAAAGTGATGTCATATAAGTACTTGTGTGCTTGTTACGGGCGTTTCCCCACCTCCTCTACTCTGTGAACTATGAGGACATTTATCCTGTAAAGTCTTTTAATAACTGGAAACACCGAGAGAGTATCTGCATGTACACAACATTAACGCAGGTTCTTTAGACTCTCTCTCTCTCTCTCTGTGTGAGTGTGTGTGTATGTATGTGTGTGTGTGTGTGTGTGTGTGTGTTGTGTGTGACTCTTTCCTTCTTCCGCTTGTCAAAGTAGTTTTCAGACACTCCTTAGGAATGTTGAGTATGCCCTGCTTTCTACTGCCGAGTACGGACTTGCCACAAAGTAAGTAAGTAGGGAAGATATAAGAAAAAAAAGAAAGAATGAAATAGCCTAAAGAAAGAGGGAGAAATAAAAATAAGTCAGAGAAAAGGAAAGAATGATCAAGACTAAAGTGTCTGTAGCCACCCTGGCAGTTCTGCGCTATAATGCTCATTGTAAAAAAAAATAAAAAAATAATAATAATCTTTTACATTACATTAAAAAAAAGTGTATGGGGCACTAGATGAAAAGTCAGGAGACAAATAGGTCTGTACCAAATTGCACAGTAATGCATTCAACAGTTGGTGGAAAGTAGGTAAATTTACTAATAGCCTACTTAAGTACAATTTTGAGGGAGCCTACTTGTACTTTACTTTAGTATTTCCATTTTCGGTTACTATATACTTCTACTCCACTATATTTCAGAAGTAATTATTGGGCCTATACTTTTTACTCCACTGCATTTGTTTCATAACTTAACTTTTGTTACTTTCCAGAGTCACATTAATAATACAAAATATAATCAATTATGATGTATTACAACTTGATTGATCCACAGTGGGAAAGTAAAGTAAAAGACATGATCTCAATTCATCAAACAGTTAGCAATGAAAATACACATTTCATAAGGTGGGTGCCATGGGATAACAAGAAACTCATCTCAATAAACAAATTCTGCATGTAAATGTAGAATCTGTAGGCAACAGGACCAGATCAGAGAGAGTCAAGAGTCATTAAAATGCATAGTGTTAAATATCCAACTATCAAAAATTGTTAATATAAATAGACTGCAGAATATCCTATCTACAGATTGTTTTTCATGCCATGCATATTGATCCAAGGGGAAATCAGAAAGAGCTTATTCATCATCTGGGGACCATGGATGTCTGTACAATATCTCATCAACCATCCACTGTTTTAACTAAAGTGGAAAGTTCACAGCCACACTGACAGCATGACCAAAAAGAGAAAGAAGATGCAGCCATCTAAACACAGCCCATGCAAAACAAATGTTACAAAAGTCATTGGCTAAATGAAGTACAGCTTAAATATTATTAATTCTTTTTCAGGTCATATTTTAATTGTATCCCTGCTCTGTCTCTTCATTAGCTAAGCAATCTTTGTTATTCCAATAAATCATGTCTTAACACAAAAATCCTCCCAGATCAGGATGCATTCCTGTTTTTTGCTGCATGAGGCCCGAGGGTTGATCTCACACTCCCACAAACAGCCAGAAACTACCACTCAGATCTCACACTCTTCTGGCTGTGATAGTTGTGCACATTTTAAGGAGAAAGTTGGTCTTCACATGAACCTGTTTGACAACTAAACCAGATGACCTTGTGTTTTTAAAAAGTTTTTATTTGGGCATTTTTGCCTTTAATCAACAGTGGACAGTTGAAAGGTGACAGGAAACAAGGGGGGGACAGAGCGGGGGAGACAGCATGTAACTGTGGAACTGAGCAGCAGTTCACTGGTATGCATGTTGATCACTCGGCCACCAGGATGTCCCAACTGTTTCTTAGTGTTTGGCTTGAAAAAATTGCTGCTTTCATCATCAGTTACAGAATGTACTGTTTACATATTCCTACTGTAATATTATTTATACTTAGAGTTAATCACGCCACATGTCTTTGGAG
>JAOVVB010130699.1:0-12284 GCA_028570985.1 Heterobranchus longifilis | reverse complement strand
CTGTAATACACAGTTCCTGTAATACACAGTTCCTATACCGTACAGTTCCCATAATACACAGTTCCTGTAAGACACAGTTCCTATAATACACCGTTCCTGTAATACACAGTTCCCGTAATGCCCAGTACCTGTACCGTACAGTTCTTTTCCCAAACAGTTCCTGTACCACACATTATGTATTATGCTGCTATAATACACAGGTCCTCAAACACACAGTTCCTTTAAAAGACATCTCTTCTAACACATTGTTCCTCCTACGCACTCCACCACACACTTTCTTCAATGCATTTTTTTTCTTAAACACACACACTTACCACGTGGTTGCTCCAACACACCATCTCTCCACACAGTTCCTCTAACACAAGCTTCCTCTAACACATGGACCTTCATCGGCTTGACACGTCCTGTCGTTCTATCCATGGAGAGGGACCATCATTACAGGTTCTTCGGTTGTTCCCGCGTCAAAGTGCTTTCTTGCTGGAGTTCAAGTGGAAGTGGAGAGCATGGAGTTTTGGAGTAGTGCGATTGCTGTGTGCTGACAGAACCACACTGAGTGGGAGAACAGACCAGGTGGTGCCACATCGATGGCGGTTTAATTGGTTAAAAGTGATCAAAAGGTCTCAAGGCTCATAACCTTCATCTGTTACATAAAAGCTTCTGCCAAATATTTCAGCCAGCTATAATTCCATCCCTCGTTTTTTTGTGTCCTTGTTCTTGAAAACAAGCACACAGATGGTTCAAAAGCAAACACTTTTTCTTGTCTCATAGCGCTGGACCTCATTTCACCTTTAACTGTGAATACGGTTATTCAGAGCACTGTGGTTAAGGGACTGTAGTTGCCTGGTTACGAGCGTGGCCGTGTGTTTCGCGAGCGTATTGATTGTAGCCATCTGTGAGAGGGTTTAGTGTGGAGCGCTTTGGATGCTCATCAAATTCTTTTTTTAGAATACATGAAAAAAAGTACAGATTGTTTTATTTATTTATTTAAAAAAAGTGAATTACTGTATAAATACAATCTCATTTTCATCTCCAAGCCTGTTCCAAGTTCCTCCATCCAGCATGGCTGGAGCATGATAGCCTGGGAAGACTTCTTATCAGGTGGCGCTGCCTGAAATGGAGCACAGAACCTGGACTTCGTCGATCCTCATAAATGTCGCCTTTCGTCTGGAGCTGATTGAGACTAACGTACGCGTGTCTAATGTCATCTGACGTAAATGCCACGCGAGTCAAATCTAAACACTTCTAAAACGCTCCATGCAGACTGTGTTTATCCATCATACGCCCAGGACGTCACGAGGTTCCCTACCTGACCGGGTTCTACACTTTGTGGGTCAGATTTAAGCAGAGCTTAGCGCTTTTCCCGCACCATGCTGCCATTTCTCTCTGCCCGTGTCGGCCTTTAGATGACGAACGCAATCAAGCAACGTAACACAAGCCTTACTGTAAAATCGGATAAACCTGTATCTCCATGCGAAGGCTCTCTGCTTTCATTTGATGTGGCTTTGCACTTCAACGTGGAGCATTTTTACACTCCTGGATATGCTTTATTTACTCAAGAGCAACTCAGCAATCTGGCTACGACCGGCTGGAATAAAATCATGCTAATGAGCCCGGATTAATCATCTGGAAATAAAACAGATCTCTGCGAATGGTCCCGTTAGCAGCACGGCCTCGAGATCTAAGCTGCAGCAACGAAAACTGAAATAATAACTGAAGTATAATAAAAATCAATTGAGTGTACACATACGGAAGCTTACGGCGCTGGTTTCAGCATTCCGCAAGGCGAGCGGTAAATGAATAGCTGACTGAAAGGTCTCGGTTAGTCATGAAACCCATAATACCCTGGCTATGGTCTGGGACGTAAAAAGAAATGGGGCAGATTTGATGTGTGTAAAGGCGTAGAGGATTGAAGAGGCAGGTAAGCAAAGAGAAGAAAGTGCAGTAAATATGTTAATTATTCTGTAATGTCCTGGAGTGAGCAAAAAATTATGATAATAAACACGTATCTGAGTGGACACATGGGTCATTTCTTCTTCTCTCCCAGTCCTAAAGCCTCGAGTGGTACAAAGTCTGTTGTCATGAGGTTAAAGTAAAAAAATCACGCTTGTTTATATTTATACTAGTTGGGTTAAATACCTTATGTATGGTGATATGTAGCATTATAACCTCTTCTGTTAGCTAAAGTGTTAAAGAGGGAAATCTGTTCTCCATACATGGCATCAAGACAGGATTCAGACACTGCATCACTCAAGTTAACGTCAAAATTGATGTTATTAAGTTTTATATAGTGTGGAGCGCATTGTGTCAGGTTTCATGAATGCCTTTTGTAGTTGCTACGTATGTATGTACGTATGTATATGTATGTATGTATGCATGCTGTTATAATCTCCATCATAAGTTCAAATGTAAAAAAAATGTCTCAAGTTAATTAAATCCCGTATATCATCATGCCACTCGACTCTTTATGTAGGTTTATGTCAGGTGTCATGAATGTCTTGTGTAGTTGCTGTATATCCTTATGTCATTAGATACAATGTAAAACTATAATTGTAATTGAATGCTGCTCGACTCTTTTTGTAGGGGTCACGTGATATTAAGTCTTGCTGTTGATGTACACTGTGGGCTTATGTCAATAGCCAAGAAGGGCTCATGTAGCCCTATGAGCTTTGTCATTGGGTCAGCATCTAACTATTAGGTTAGGTTAGTTAAGTCAGATGTTTATAGCATTGTTATTAAGAAGGTTTTAAGATGTCACATAGACTTGACATTAACTACACACTGTAGGTTTATGTCCAAAAGGGCTTATGTAGCCTCATTCATCCACTTTCATACAAAGAGTTAAGGTGTGAAAGTTAAAAATATATATATGCTGTCCACACATGACATCCAAACATGACTCAGCTGTTACATTACTCATGTTTATGTCAAACTTTGTGCTATTAGGTTGTTAAAGTTATGTAGGTTTATATCAGGTGTTATAAATGGTTTGTGTAGGTGCTACTGTATTTAACCCTATGAAAATTGTCATTAGAGTAAAGAGTATAATGTTCATTTTCACAATGTCCAAATCTTATATCATTATTATTTTTTTAAATTTTTTTATGGAATTTGAGTATAATTGGCTTATTCGGGTGTTTATAAATAGTCATGTCAGGTATCAAGAAGGGTTTCAGACATCATATAATCTTACAGTGGTCTTTATGAACTTTATTGTCATTACCTAAGATGTTACACAACTTTTGTCTCATTACAAATGTGTGACTTGACATAAATGTTACTGTTGAGATGCTCTGTATGTTTATGTCGGTTCTATAAAAGTTTAGTATAGTATAGTTTAGTATTTGTGTGAAGTACATAAATAATATTCAATATTACAATAGATATGTAAATTCTAGTTCATTTTAAACGCTACAAAAATGTGAACAGGAATAAATGTGATGTGCAGAAACGAACTTAAATTTGTCTCATCAAGTGAAAAATCATTTGGTACAGTACGTCCTCATTAGCCAGCTGTCGCTTAGCGCACATTTCCCGCCTCTACAGGTGACATTAACGAGTCTTTACTGCAGCTATATGGCTGGAAATCGTCAGGTGTACATGTACAGGTGTACTCTGAGCACTTTGTGGCGTCATTCGAAGCCGTATAAAAGCTGGCCGTACCCGTCAGATCAGGTGAAGACGTCTTTATTCAGCCGGAGAACAAGCTAAGCTATCTGTGCTTTCTCATCAGCATAATTACGTGGGAAAATTATTGAATCATCGCTTTATTTTAATGAGCCTCATATCGTCTAATGACGCCACCCCGAAGGAAAGATGTAATTAACTGGCAGGTTAAAGCAGTGAAGGAGTGCGCCATTAACCTGCAGTGTTTTCGGCGACGGTGTGTTTTTAATCCAGCGCTAATGAGAAGTCAGGCTAGAACAATTTCACAGCTTATGAAGGAGCCGAAGCAGATGAACTTTTAAGTTGGCTAATTGTAGCGCAGTTCCTCTTTTGTTTTTGGATCGCGCGGGTCGAGGGGTTAAGTGCTTAATAAAGTCAGGGTTTAGTGGGTTTAAACGCAACATGCGTATTCATCACGCTGTCTCTCTCACTCGTCATTCAATCAGTAGTTTATCTATAGCGCTCATCCTGTGCAGGGTCGCGGGGGGACTCGAGCCTGTGCCTCGGAGATCAGGGGTACACAAGGCGGGGTACACTACTGACAGCTCATTACAGAACACACACACACACACACACACACACGAGAAGAGATCCGAACTTCCAGTGCTATTAATATATATTTTATTATTGGTAGCCATCAAACCTCTAGTCTCTGATTACAGAGCCGAAAAATTATTCTTTCTTTCTTAATGTTTAGATTTTAGTTTCTTTAAAAAAATTTTTTTTCTAATTTATTAATGCATGACTGTCTGTCTGTTTGTCTGTCTTTCTCTCGCTTTCTCAGTTTATCTGTTTCTCACACACTATGCCTGCCTGCCTGTCTCTTTCTCTGATTTACTTTCACTCTGTCTCTTTCTGTCTTTTTCTTTCTGTCTTGAATCCTGTCTGTCTTTCTCACACATCAGTCACGAGAGGCAAAAAAGTGCCGCAAGAGGGGGTCAAGACTTTTGCACAGTGCCATATATAAAGAAGTGTATATACTGTATATACGCACGCACACACATACTCACATATACAGAACATATACATACTATATACATGGGACTGTTGAAAAGTTTTGACCCCCCCCCCTCTTGCAGGATTCTTTTAGTTTAATTGAATCGTTAATTAAATGATTGATTGTAAAAGACTGACACACGAGCCAATCACAGCCCATCTCACAGCTTGGATATTTAATTAAATTTACTTGTATTATATTTAAAAATTTCTGTACGATGAACTCAGCATTTGTATTTCTTTTTCCTGAAACTCTTTACAACACAAAGAAGATGTTAAAATTGTGGAGCGTGACAATTTAATTAACATCAGTTTAACAGGGGGAGAGAGGTGTATAAAGTGCTACACACTCGCTCTCGGTGTTAATCTGCTATTAATTAAATGTTATTCAGTTCATCCTCATTTCACTTCCTGATATTAACCAATTAATTACACCGCAATGGGGAGGATGGATAATCACTGTGGTGCAAATAGATTGTGCAAAGAAAGTGCAAAAGACATTTTACTTCAATTTTAACTTCACTCTGGACTGATCAGGAGGAAGTAAAGCGTATTATTGAGAGCTGGAGTGAAGGAAAGAGAGAGAGAACTAAAAATCAAATAAAGGAAATTCCTCTCTCTGTTCTTCTCTCTCACTCTCTCTCTTTATTTCTGTGCGTATTTATTTAACACAACGTAGCTTAAGGAAACGCTAATGCAGTTTAGCCGAAGCTCTCAGGCGTATTTTATAATTAGACGTGTCCGAATTAATCTAATGAGCCCCTGAACTGACATGAGAGAGAAATATGATGTCATAAGGAGTACATTTATCTAACCTATGTGAAATACTTGTCACGTATGTTATAGCAGCTCGCCGGTCTCTCTCTCTCTCTCTCTCTTTATTTCTTTATTACATTTAATAAGAAAAAAAATTAACAAGGAGAGATGGCAGGATTGTGTAGTGGTTAGTCTCCTGGGATAGGCTCCAGGCCCCCCTGAATCCGTCACCCGGGGTAATGTCAGGCTGAGGGGCGGGGCTAACCTCCTGTCTTAATCACATGGATTAAACCGATGTGTGTTTCGTGTGTGTGTGTGTGTGTGCGTGTGTGTGTGTTTCCTGCAGTGTGAGGCGAGAGTTCCGAACATCCCCGAGCTTCCTTAAGGCCACGACTCGGAGTGATACAGTCACCAGACTATTTTCCTCATGACTGCTCCAGCTAATGTAATTCATCAAGTTAATGTGGCACGGAAAAGTGTGCAGACACAAATAAACACACACACACACACACACACACACACACACACACACACACACACACAGACAAGGCGGGAGCCAAAGCATGTAGTATAATATAGAATACACGCATCAATCACTGTATGGTTATTATTAATTACAGTTAAGGGTTTAATTATAACTAAGGCTAAAAGAATACAGTGATACAGTGGAATGAAGGGATTAATGAAGAAAGAAAGAAAGAACAAAAAAGAAGAAATAATAGAATTTAATAATTTATTTAAAATAAAAATAACCAACTAAGTGCTTCTATCTATCTATCATCTATCTATCTATCTATCTATCTATCTATCTATCTATCTATGTCTGTATGTGTGTCTATCTTATGTAATCTGGCAATACTACGACAAGTAATAATAATTTGTTTGTTTGTTTGTTCCATATCATAACTCACATCTTGATCACATCGTTCAATATCTCACTACTGTGATACATTAGTGGGCGGAGTGAGCAGCATGTGGGGCGGAGTCAGGTTTAAGAGTTGTAGTCCCAAAGGGGTGGAGCTAAACACCCACTTGTAGGATTCAGTAGAGTGTGAAAAAAAAACTATGAATGGTTAAAAAATTTTATCTTTTGTCCTAAAAAGTTCTTTATTGCTTCTTTTGTAAAGACAACGTTCAATCGTATTTTTCTGACTGAGTAATGGTTCTGCCTTTCTCTAGCGTTTTTATTCTAAACACTGCATTCAGATAAAAGATCCAGATTCTAGAATGTTTATCGCTCTATTCTTTTAAAGTAACTCTACGTTCCCTTATTAAAAAGGATTTCCAGTAAAACCATTTTGGAAATCTAGAACCAGTTACTATTTGAAGAATAACAAACTTTAATTTTTCTCTAAGAATTTGAATCTTCCTTGAATGTTCCTGGAAATAAAAAAAACTTTTTAAGGCTGATTTACACTGTTAGAATAAACCTCTTGGGATCACTTAAAGGGTTTTATGTTTAATGCAGAAAAAATAAGTATTTAATGTTTGAGATAATTAATACCTTTTGCACAAAATCCTGAACTCCTCCTACTCCAGGAATGAACACCGGCTACACGTTCCCTCATCAACCCCAGGACTCTACAGCAGGTTCTCAGACGACTTCTGATTTAATCCAGGACTAAAACTCCAGGACTTGAGTCTCTTCCCCTCCGTCTCTCTACAGTGCAGAATTAACTCCAGCACTAACCTTTAACCTCTGGGATCAATGTAATTAACATCAATTCAGCTGAGCCGCTCCGAGACCATAAATCAACAGCCAATAGGATTCACTCCCAAACACAACAGCCAATCATTTTTTAGCACTTAGTTTACTCAGGATTATATACAGTTTATATACAATGCTCGTGTTTTGTTATTCGATGATATATTTACAGAGATTTATAGTGAAAATAGAAAAAAGTAAGAAATATCTACCCAACTGTAAAAAATAGTTCAAAAAGAGAAATAAAACTTATTCTAAAAGCTAAAATCTTAGTTCTGCTCAAAATAATAATAATAATAATAATAATAATAATAATAATAATAATAATAATATAGTATCTTACAATTGGATATTTCTTGTCTCATGTCCCGTGCAGCTAGTAACAAATACATGAACAGTTAACTTTTTGTTCAGCTTTACCCACTAAATAAAAAAAAAAATTATGACAAGTTTCCTCGTAAAATGTTTCATAAAAAAATATTTTATATTTTGCAAAAATAAAATCTTTTACTTCCACAAATAAAGCAAATGTAAACAGACCTAAAATAAACATTGAAATTTAAATACTTATTTGAAAAACAAACAACAAAAAAAAAGGAGATCAAAGTCAAAATGTTTTTGCTTTTTTCAAAAAAAATTCTAATTTGATGATTTCAAATTTTAATTATTAAAAATTTTTTTTTTTAGGTCTGGTTATTACAATTCAGTTAAAAATTTAACATAAAAAGAAATGAAAAAAATTGATATAAAGTTATTCTGCAACGCATAATGAATAGTATGTTTTATGCTTCTAAATAAATAATTATCATTAAAGGTGCACCACAAAAAAAAAGACTTAATTAAACTGGTTTTAAAAAAAGGCAAAAAACAACAATAAAAAATATTCAGTACGGTTTGTACTATATAACTTGAAATAAGTAGTAATACTATTAATATTAATAGGGTTTACTAATCTACTGTAGTACGTAAATAATAAACTCTTTTTGCACTGGGGCATTTGGTGAAGTTTTCTCTAATGATATGTTTCTGTAACATCAGTGAGAAACTGAAGGAGTCTCCAGTGTAAAGCTGTAACTTCAGGTTTTCTGACATCTTTAGGACGGAGGAGTTTCTACTTTTTTTTTTTTTTTTACAGTTTAGCAGTACTGAAAGACAAAGAGGAAAAAAAAACCTGAGGCTGGTGAGAGACGTGATGTTTATAGACTCTGTATATTTTGCCCTGTAATGGTTCCACATCATGGAGTGTAACTATTAAGAGACAAAAACCATGACAGCATTCTTTAATTAAATGAATTAATAGTGAACTGCTGTGGTGTGAAAGGAATAAGAGATGTGTGTGTGTGTGTGTATCGACTGATAGATTAGAAACACTTGTGGTCAGGGATGTTTCTCGGTGATAAAGCAGAACGAACTCATTCCCACGTCAGCTCCAGAGGGATCTCGGTAAAGATGAGCCAATTATAGATAATTAACCCCGGGTGAGTTTAAGCCAAACAGACGAGCGTAGGAACTGAACAAAGGGTTAATGACCTCATCATGTACACACACTCAGCAATCTCGCCACACTCTTACAGCTGTATTTTTATTAGATTACCTACAAAGGCTAGTCTCCACGGACCGCGGCGCTACGGCGTTCACAGGAGCTGGATTAGCTATTGATTATCTTAAAGGAGTAACATGTGAAGAGGAGATTAGGAGAGTGGGCGGACAGATTGCTGATCCTTGTCTTTGTAACGGTTTGATCAATATGGCAATATTACAGAACGAATGCGGTGCGAGCGACTTTGTCCGTGCGTCTCTGATACGTCTCCACCAAGGGTTTCTGCGCTCAGGAAATCGCACCTGACGTAATTGATTCGACTCGATTGTTTAGAATTGATAATGGCGTCACGTGCACGCCCGGTTGTACGCGGGTTCCCTCAACGCCTCACTGTTTGCTGACACGAGCAGCGCGTGAAATGATAACGCCGTCCGATTCAGAATGTATCGACTCCATTCCACTTGAAGTCAGAAGTCAGATGAAATGAAACATTGAATAAATAAACAAATTAAAACAAAAAGTCAGCCAGGTGTTGAAAGATTTCTAATTACGCAGGGGAACTGTTCACAGTAACATATGCGTAATCTCATTGATCAGTCTTTTTACGTTCATAAACTCATGTGTTTATGTTAATACACACCAATCACATATACCAAAATATGTAGAATCATATATGTAGTCAAAAGTTTGTACACCCCTTCCAGTTCCATAGGCTTTTCTGATGTTTATTTCTTTCTACACTGTAAAACACTCCTGAAGGCGTTTATCCAAAACACACAATAATCTCCTTTGAACAGTTGATATTGAGATGTATATCTGCTACTTCTGCTCTGTAAAGCTTCATAACGGCTCTAATGGTCGTGTTTTCCTGGGAAGGTCTTCATGAGAGACAGTTTCATCATGGAGCTTGATGGGTTTTACAAACACACTCGACACGATACTGTTCTTGTGAGATCTGTTCCAGAACAGCTGACTTTCCTGGCTGCTTTGAGACAATGACCATTGTTAAAAGCGCTATAAAAAAATTATAAAAATTTTATATACAGCCAGGTCTGGAAAAAATAAGAGACCACTCCAGCATAATTAGTTTGTTATGTTTGTTTTCTTACAGGTGTATGTACAGTACTGTATTGGTGAGATGAACAGTTTTGTTTAACCTAAGATCATGCAGTATTTGCAGAGCATTAATAACTCAAATAAAACAAAAAGTGCAAATAATTTGTAAACAGATCGTGTTAATGCTTTGGCTAAATAACATTAAGAAATCAGTATTTGGTGGAATAATAAACCCGATTTGCAATTACAGCTTTCATGCGTTTTGGCTCTCCACCAGCTCTTCACATTGCTGTTGGGTTCAAAAGTTTGTATACTGGATCTTTTTTTTAAGATAGCAGTGGTGGTTCAAATGGTTAAATCTTAGGATTACTGATCAGAACATGGGGGGTTCAAGTCCCAACTGACCCTGTGCTCTGACTGTAAGGTGCATGTGACAAACAATACAATCTTAATATGAACATGTGGACTATAGCTAAGAACTGGTGCAAATTCTAACGCTAATGACAACCAACACAAGACTGAGACAAGCATTATATATACACAGAGTAATTAGACAAGACAAGGTGCGGCGGGATAGACAGTTAATGCTGCAAAGAAGTGCATGATGGGAACTGAAGTTTCAACATAAGAGTCGTCCTGAAACACATAATTGCTGACAAAAATACAGGAGGATCTTGACACCAAGCTCAATGACGGCACATTTATGCTGAAAGAAGTGTTGTCTGCTAAATAAAGCATGTGATAAACTTTCCAATAATGCAGCTCAATGACCGCAGCGCACCAGCTACTGTAGCTTAAGCACAAGTTTTCTCCTTTTATAAGGGTGCCATTACTTTTGTCCTACCTAAGAAGTAAGCTAGTTTTATTTGTCTTACTTTTATTGTTTTTTTTTGTATTAATTATAAAAAAAAAAAATTGAAATTTTGCAAAAATGTCTAACTAGTTTGTCAAATTTAAAGGAACTTAATGAATTTTACTTTATATAGATTTTCCTTCTGAAGCGAATAATTCTAGATTCACATTTGCACATGAATTTATTTCAACAAAGAAAAGAAGCTTCAAGTTCAGCAAAATAGCTTTCAGTAATAGTATGTATGACTTTCTATTCTGCAAGCCCCGCCTTCACACTTTAAGCCACGCCTCCACTCTGAATCTGATTCTTTCATCGTCTCTGATTATATCACCTTTAGTCCATGTTTATAGATAACCGTGTGGCATCCAGCGTGTGTGAGCAACTCCAGGAGTAACAGAAACGAAACGAAGCAACAATTTCCAACAAAACAGAAGCGTCTATATTTAGTGCTGTGATTAATTATCCTCACGTTTGTTTCCCACTCTCCTGTTTATTGCCTGCTGAATTATTCATACGCTCGGCCCTTCGCTTCCCCTGCGCTCTCCATCACACACTGTTTTTCCCAGCGTGAGTGAAAAATCAAACATGAACACAACAACGCAGAGAATAAAAGTAGCAGAACAGGGACGCAAGGAGGAAAATAAAAAGCTACAGTGCTACGCGTTAACAGTCATTCTAATCTACTATAAATTGAGGGAAAGAAAGTAAATAATGCGTCACTTCACGAGGTCCCTGCAGTCAGGGGATTGCACTGTGTTATAGACTTTAATGAATAATTAAAGTGACATGTATGTGGTTGTACAAATCTTCAGTTTTCTCATTACAGCTTGTCAGTGGTGGTGTAAATCTGCAAAAAAAAAAACATTGTGAAGATTTTAACATTGTATTTAAAATCTATGCATATACACTACTGCCATATACACTGTACAGAATACTGTTACCGGACAATAATAATAAATACTAAAGTGACTGATAACATCCTAAAGTCGATTAAGTGCACTTACGCCACAGCAATTTGGAACTTTTGGTTGTCAAAATATTGTGGCAGTGTTAACGTGACAACGTGATGGACATTGGGAACATCATACGTACACCGGAATAAAATTGAACGAATGACCTTGAGACAATGTTGCACCTAAAACAATATTAACGCACTGCTGCGCCAAAACAGTTGCCATCTCAAGGGTCAATTTATTGGTCTGCATCAAGTATTGAAAACAGTTAAGGAGATTGGAAATGACTGAAACTGGGTGAAGAACTGTTCACCACATTATTACAATCAGTAAGGACCGTCCTGAACCTTTAACTTTATGGAAGTGATGTGGTCAGAAAAAAAAAAAAAATCAGGAATTGTGATCACTTAAATGCTTGGCGAAAGTTGCATGGTAAGCAATGTCCAGACGTTAGGGCAAGGGTAGCTCAGTGGTTAAATCATTGTCCTTACGTCAGGAAGGTCCCAGGTTCAAAGCCCAGCACCACCAAGTTGTCCCTGTTGGGCCCTTAACCCAAAACACACACACACACAATGTGATGAGAACTCACAGGATCCCACTTGTTAGTAGTTTGTAGTGAGACTCATCAGCAAAAAAGTCTTCAGTTTGTTAGGGATCATAAAGATTGGACTTTGGAGTGATGGAGAAAGGTCATGTGACCTGATGAGTCCAGACTGACCCTATTCCAGAGTGATGGGCGTGTCAGGGTAAGAAGGGAAGGAC
>JAOVVB010130651.1:0-12286 GCA_028570985.1 Heterobranchus longifilis | reverse complement strand
TCTTAACAATTTTGCATTTTAGAATAATACACTTTTTTTTTCAGGTTTATGTCTTTTCATGTGAAATCTAAATCGGCCATGTTTCATCTGAACGACATTTAAGATCATTGAGAGATTCGAATTCGAAAAAGTTACGGACACTACAGACACAGAACGGCATTGAAATTGTATTTAGTAAATGTGTTTCTTATATAAAAAATATAAATGTTTATGCATATTTACAAAAAAAACGAGGCATGGATCACGAGACAAGAAGCATTAAGTTTTATGAAAAATTGTGTTACATGATCCTGTCTGAAAATTTACTTTTTTTCACCCAGGTGAGACACTTTTTAGCGCCGACACCATGTTTTGACTAAAATACGAAGCAAAAATATAGTGGGTAAACAATAAAAACAACAGCAACAACTATACATATAATATAAAACTCCATGAGTGTGTGTGTGTGTGTGTGTGTGTTTGTGCGTGCGCGTGCGTGCGTGCATGATCTTGGAATGAAACACAATTCCTTACCTTCCACGCACAAGAGCGCGAGCCACGCAATCCATAAATTGTAGCTGTTCAGCATCGTTCCTTGGTTGGATTTTTTCCTTTGATCTATTTATTATTATTTTTATTTTATTATTATTATTATTTATGCAAAAATCAGTGCGTCCAGAGTTTCTTTGTTATAAAGGACTCCCAGTGCATGAACCCAGTCTTTGTCACATCACACTGCTGTTCTCCATCCCAGGACCAGGACTGATCTCTCACACCGCTGCATGTCTGCGCCACGTCTCTCCACGCGCTCCTCCTCTCTGTGCATTCCGCCGTCACCGGAGGATCACCGACACATTCCCGCTGTCCTCTTCAGTGTTATTGCCTCCGTTTGCTCCGCGCATGTCCGCCGCAGGATCAACAATTTAATATTTATTATAATAATAATAATGATGATGCGTTTAAGTAATCACTCCTGCTGCTGTTCATTCTAACGTGAGGGAATCCCGTGCGCGAGCTCCGGGTGAGAACGCGGGACAGTGCATGGCCCGTGCGTCCCGACCGCGCGCGCTCCGGGTCAGATCTGCTGAGAGGCGCGCGGAGCCCGGAGACACACACACACACACACACACACACACACACTCACTCTCTCTCTCTCTCTATCTTTCTTTCTGTCTGCACTGGTGCTGTTGCCGTGGAGACGCAGGTGACGCCATCGGGAGGGAGGATTGGGGTCGAGGGAGGAAGGAAATGACGCCATCTCGTGGCAACGGAGAGAAACCGTGCGCGCGCGCGCGCACACACACACACACACACACACACACACACACGGTGAGATGAGGAGGAGGAGTAAGGTGACGATGAAGATGGTGATGAAAATGATAAAGTGGAAGATGATGATGATGGTGATGATGAAGATGATGATGAAAATGATAAAGTGGAAGATGATGATGATGGTGATGATGATGGTGATGATTGTGATGAAGATGATCACTAAGCTGGAAGCAGAAGTGCACTGTGAGCCCGGAGTGCTGATGAGTCGTGTCTCCTGACTGCTCAGAAGGTGTTGATCGCAGCCGGGGCCAAAAGTTTTGAGAATGACACATTAACTCAGTCTGCGAGTGTTTTGCAAGACAAGATTGGTTACTTTCATGTTGCATAAACTTCACAAGTAGCTTCTTTGGACACACATTTTCTGTCTTATACTGTCTCGCTTCAAACAATAATCATTCAAAATTTACATTTTATTCATATTTCTTTATCAGTACTGATACTAAAATCAGTGTAAGCTTTTAAAAACATATGACCTATAAAGATCGATGCTTAAGTTAAAACATTCCATGCAAAATGAAGGATATTTTCCCCAAAAAATTTAAATTTTACCTTAATAAACGAGCGAGGTCTTGATATACGAATAGTACACAAGCGCTTTGTCTGGTGAGCAACACGTGATCACAACTGAGCCAACGGTTCCTCTCTCTCTCTCGCGCTGTGGGATTGTGGGTAATCCTCTCCCATGCTCCGTCTCAGTGCGCGTGCATCACACATATAGTCAACATCCGTGTGCGTGTGTACTGTTACTATAACACTGTGACCACGTGTGTGTGTGTGCGTGCGTAAAGTAAAAGCAAGTGTTATTAGAGAGGTTCCTTGTTAAAGAAGTTTCCTGACAGAGCAGTGTTTTCGTTAGTGTGTGTGTGTGTGTGTGTGCGTCCAAGGTTTAACTGTATTAATTTTCACTGCTGCTTCAGTGTTTTTAGATCTTTGTGTCAGATGTTACTCTGGTATAATGAAGTATAATTACAAGCATTTCATAAGTGTCAAAGGCTTATATTATTGATTACACTAAGTTTATACAGAGAGTCAGTTTTTACAGTGTTGATCTTCTTTGTCAAGACCTCTGCAGTTCACCCTGACAAGCTGTCAATCATCTTCTGAGCCACACCCTGACTAATGGCGCTGCCCATTCTTACATAATCAATGCTTGGAGTTTGTCAGAATTTTTGTGTTTGTCCTCCCACCTCTTGAGAATCGATCACAAGCTCTTAATGGGATTAAGGTCTGGGGAGTTTTTTTTTTTTTGGACCCAAAATGTCCGTGTTTTGATTCCCGAGACACTTAGTTATGAATTTTGGCTTATGGCGAGGGTGCTCCATCATGGTGGAAAAGTCACTGTTCATCACCAAACTGTTCTTGGAGGATGAAGGATGTTTTTGTACCACTCTTTATTCATGGCTGTGTTGAGCCCACTCCCTTGGCTGAGAAGCGACACCACACATGAAAGGTCTCAGGATGCTTTACTGTTGGGATGACACAGGACTGATGGTAGAACTCACCTTTTCTTCTCCAGACAAGCTTGTTCTCCAGATGCTCCAAACAATCGGAAATAATAATAGAAATAATAATAATAATAATGAAAATACTACTACTAATAATAAAGGGGATTCATCAAAGGAAATGACTTCACCCCAGTCCTCAGCAGTCCAGTCCCTTTTGCAGAATATCAGTCTGTCCCAGATGTTTTTCCTGGAAAGAAGTGACTTCTTTGATGCCCTTTTTGAAATGTATGAAGGTGAGCACTACCATCAGTGCTGTCGTGTATTGCATGACTGAGTGCACTTTTCACAAGGCAGCAGACATTGTAAAAAAGTAATATTTGAGTCTTTCTCAAAACGTATGGCAACGGCTGTACTGCATCAATGAGCTTGCTCTAATGCATTATCGTTTCCATAGTAACGGCTCATTCACAGGGAATCACTGATATGAGGTTTCAAGTAAGGAGATGTTAATGCGACATTTATGGTAGGAGTCGTTAGTTTCTGTGTGTGTGTGAGAGGGAGGGGTGTCATGGTCTGTGTGTGTGTGTGTGTGTGTGTGTTTGCACACTGCAGAGTAAAATGCTGCAAGTTTCATCGGGAGTTTGTATATTTGAAGAGCCGCAGCTGCATCAGCAGAATTAAAACTCAGCTTTTCTGTACACTGTTCCTGCAGCCACAGATGGATGTGCACTGTGTGTGCGTGCGTCCGTGTGTGTGTGTGTCGCACACGCCCAATTTTACTGTAGTCAGCTCAATAAAGAGAAGTGTTAAAGCCCAGGTGTGCAGATTATGATTGATTTTGCACACTGACTGTTTTGGCTGTTCTCAGATAAAAAGCTGTCTGTCTGTTTGTCTGTCTGTCTGTATGTCTCTGCACTGTGCTGTATTGTGTTGGCTTTGTTTGTATAACAGCTTCAACTCCTCTGGGAAGGCTTTCCACAAGGTTTAGGAGTGTGTTTATGGGAATTTTTGACCATTCTTCCAGGATTAGATTTGTGAGATCAGACACTGATGTTGAACGACAAGAAAAAGCTGCATGCAATGTTTTTTTGACGCCGTATAAACGCGCAGCCAGACAAACGCACGTCACCAAAGCCCGTGTGAACACTCTCATTGACTCCTGTGTGTAGAAAAACACTCGGCGCTTGATCCGCGTTCACCGGACGCTACGAATGCCAGAAAAACGCTCGATTTTAACGCCCGTGTGAACAAGGCCTTACTCATCATCTATACAGCTTTATCCTTTACACAGGGTTGTGGGGGGCCTGAAGCCTAACCCAGGAGACACCCTGTTCATGGTGCCATTGTGACAAATGAGACAAGGTGCACTACAAGCTTTAATACAGATCCAGTAGCAGAGAAACCCCCAATGATCTTATAGTTTTGTTTATGGAACATCTTCTGCTTATTATTTTAGGTTCATTACTGTTAGTCATAGCAGCTGAGGCATAGTAATTTGTCTGGTATGTTTTTTGTTAGTATCACTTTAACACTGGGTGTAGTTAGAGTAAGGTGCAGTTACCAAATTATTCCAGCAGGGGGCTGTACAACTGTGTTGTTGAGGTATTTAAAAGGGCACGTGTCATACTTTCTCCCAGTCATTACACACTTAAGCGGAGGAAAGCTGTGTCCCTGTGTCTTTTACACAAATACCTCCCTTTTCAGTATGAGACCTTCATAATAACTGCTCATAATTACATGTGTTTAAGGATTTGTATGTGAACACCCAGGAAAATATTTGTAGTACATTATGCCTAATTATTTTGATGTTTTGAAGTGAATTAAATTATGTTTACCACATTAGGCTTGTTTTGCTAACCGCATGGTAGTCTACATAGTAGTGGTACTTAGTTACCATGGTAACAGCCACATGCTTGATCCTGTAACAGGTAGTTGATGCTGAAACTGTGTTGTCAATGTTTAACACTGAGTGAAAGTGCTGTTTGTGTTACCTAGGAGTCTGAGTATAACAGAAACAAGCTGTGTCCGTGCATCTTTTGCACAAATACCTCCCTTTTCAGGGCTTTTACACCATTCCATCGCAGGGCACACCAACTCACTCACTCCAGGCAATTTGGGAAACACCAATTAGCCTAATCTGCATGTCTTTGGAATGTCGGAGGAAACCAGACTACCCGGAGGAAACCCACTAAACACGGGGAGAACATGCAAACTCCATGCACACAGAGGCAGGAATTAAACCTGGCAGGGAATCGAACCTGGGTCCTGGAGATGCATGGTGATGTTGCTAACCACTAAGCCACCGTGCCCGCCCATTTAATTAATCAATGATATAATAAATTACTCATTTAATTGTCAAATCCATTCACTGTCAATCTCTATTAGACTTGCACATTCATGTTATCAACAGCAACAAATTAAATAGTGTTTAAAATATTTTAAAATACTGTTTATAGGACTCAGTCAGAAATCAGTTTCTTTATGAATTACTTGTACTTTTGGCTATATAGCACATTTCAAAGCATCTACTTAGTATTTAGTATTTCAAATTAAGTAAAAAATGAGTACTTCTACTTGTAGTGGAGTACATTTTAAGCAAGTATGGAGTATAGAGTATTGAGTTTGCATATTTCTGTCACCTCTGATGAAACAGGTATATGAAGTGTGAGGAGAGAAAATGTTTTATGAAATCTTTTGTATAGCTAGCTATATGGTGGCTCAGTTGGTTAAGGCTCTGGGTTACTGATCGGAAGGTCAGGGGTCTGAGCCCCAGCATCGCCAAGTTGCCACTGTTGAGCCGTTGAGCAAGACCCTTAACCCTATTTGCTCCAGGGGCGCTGTAAGCTGGCTGACCCTGCGCTCTGACCCCAGTTTCCTAATTGGGATATGCGAAGAAGGAATTTCCCTGTGCTGTAAAGTACATGTGACAAATAATTGAATATTCTTCTTCTTCTAGTTGCCGCCAAGGCACAACCAGTTATTAGGTTTATGGGGAAATTACTTTAAACACATAGAGCCAGGTAGGTCTTTTCTGTTCATAAATGAAATCATAATTTAAAAACTGAATTTTGTATTTACTCTGGTTATCTTTGTGTAATATTAAAATAAGGCAAATTAAAATAAATAAAACAAACAAAAAAAAGAACACACGACACTGTGTACCCAAAACCTTCTAACATAACACATACTATGTTTTTCTTTTAATTTTGTATGAAGTATAAAACTAGATCTTGAATTCAATACAAGACACCCTCCCCATCATACACACACAGTTTGAATGCACATATAAATAATAGAATCCTCAGAGGGTTTGCAGTTTAAGAGGATTTGACAGTATAGTCAGTTTGTGCTTAATAAAATTACTTTAGGGGGTAGAGAAGTAGCACGCTAATTAGAGTGTCAAGTGCCACGGAAGAGGCGCCAGCTGTCACATTATAGATCTGTCCCTGCTGTTTGACATCACATGTGTCTGTACCACGAATAACCATTGAAGAGAAAAATAATTGAAAGCACCGTGGTTCATTTTCAGCAAATAATGTGAAATGTATGAGCAAACATACTCCTGTTGAAACTATTTTTTTGCAAATATACTTTCTGTTAATCTCAGAAATTACTTCTAAGAGATTAATGTGACGATGTGTTTTCCCTCTAATTGTGTCGATGTACATCAGTGTCCGCTAATGCTTAAAGGAAAACAAAGTAATAACTTGTCTTCACTCTTACTTTTTCAGTACGTCTTGGAGGTTGTCCTTGACCAGACCGTAGTAATGATCAATCTGCGTCTTTGTAAGATAAACCATGGAAATTAATGGAATTCAGTTTACAAAAGATCAACTAATACATCTCAGATTTCATTTATTCAAACACATCATAAGATCTTTGTTTTTCTATATAAAGATATGACGCTATAACGATAAACTATATTGCCAAAAGTATTCGCTCACCTGCCTTGACGTGCATATGCACTTGAGTAACATCCAATTCTTAATCTGTAGGGTTTAATATGATGTATGACGTTTTGCAGCTATAACAGCTTCAACTCGTCTGGGAAGGCTTTCCACAAGGTTTAGGAGTGTGTTTAAGGGACTTTTTAACCATTTTTCAGACACTGATGTTGGGCGAGAAGGCCTGGCTCACAGAATCCACTCTAACTCATCCCTAAGGTGTTCTATCAGGTTGAGGTTAGGATTCAACTGTTCTTCCACACCAAACTCGCTCATCCATATCTTTACGGATCTTGCTTTGTGCACTGGTGCGCAGTCATGTTGCCCACAAAGTTGGGAGCATAAAATTGTCCAAAATGTCTTGATATACTGAAGCATTAAGAGTTCCTTTAACTGGAACTAGGGGGGCTGAGCCCAACTCCTAAAAAACAACCCCACATTATAATACCCCCTCCACCAAACTTTACACAATGCAGTCAGACTAGTGCCGTTCTCCTGGCAAACGGCAAACCCAGACTTGTCCATCTGATTGCTAGACAGAAAAGCGTGATTCGGCACTCCAGAGAACACGTCTTCACTGCTCTAGAGTCCAGTGGTGGCATGCTTTACACCACTGCATCCGATGCTTTATATTGCACTTGGTGATGTAAGGCTTAGATGCAGCTGCTCAGTCATGGAAACCCATTCCATGAAGCTCTCTACGCACTGTTCTCAAGGAAAACTGAAGGCCACATGAGGTTTGGATGCAGAAAGTTGCCGACCTGTATGCACTATTCACTGAGCTCTTAAGAGTGACCTATACCTGGTACAAATGTGTGTAGACACAAATGTTTGCAGAAGAAGTGTGCATGCCTAGGTGCTTGACTTTATACACCTATAACCATGGAAGTAACTGAAACATCTGAATTCAATGATGGGTGAGTGCATACTCTTGGCAATATAGTATAGTGTATATCTGGTAAATACAACACAGAGTAAATGACATTTACACAGTGACAAGAGCTTAACTTGTTTTACAGACAATCTACATCGGCATGGCGTTCATTAAGAAGTAAATAAATACATTTAAAAAATATATAGATGCCAAATTGTTGAAGTATTTGCAGAATTAAACACTTTGCCATGTTGATGATCCATCACATTGGATCATCATTACCAACATGCCCTGTCATGGTTCGGTCCTTTCATGGTGATTAGACTCACCTTGTGTTTTTCATAGAGTATCGGACAGGTGAACGCTGCAACGTCACCTACAAGAGGAGAGAGAGAGCGAGAGAGAGATAATTTACAACCCATTATTAAAATTCCCAGCCAGTTTCTCTATACCATGATAGAAGTAAGAGTGTGTGTGTTTTTTTTTCCCCCTTTCACCAGGAAATATCGCTGGCTTTCATCCCTGACCTGAACATTCTCCACTCTTCAAAGAACATCTGCTTACCAATCTTCTCTGCCTTCTTGCTTACAAATAAGTAATTTCTTGAAGTAAACAAAGTCACTTATAACCTTGGCTTCATCTTAATCACTTGCATCGTTACCCTTTGTCCTTTCTTCTTCAGATCAGCTCATACAGTACACTCCAATACAAAGCAATGGGAAGACAAGTCTAAGTCACAGCCTCTTGTTTTTCTAGCATCATAACTACTCACAGGGCACAATTAACATTATTATTGTTATTATTATTATTATTGTTATTATCATCGATCTATTTTACAGTGTGAATTTCAATGACGGTGCATAAATGCTTGCGATTCAGTTCAGCATTTGATTTACTCAGCTTAGAGCCACTTATAATGTTCACGAAAAAGAAAGGTTAAGGTAAATGTGAGGTGTAAACGCTCCTTAATAATAAGCCTCACCTACTGATTTTCTATAGTTTTACAAAAGGTTCATTGCATTATCCATTTTATTTATTTATATATCTCACCCCGTTTGCATTCAGGAAACTTTTACGCTGTTCTTATTCATTTTCTTTGGTTCACTTTTGATTCGACTTTAGCCAATAGTGTGTTTTTGCAGAGTCTATGCATCAGATATGGTATATAAATGCATATTTACCTGATTATTCTCACTTTCTTACATCGTTTTTACTTACCTCGGTAACATTTCTATAGTGAATGGGGTGAAAATGATCAAAGCCCCTGCTAAACTGGTAACAGCCTTTAAATTTACCCATCCCTCTCAGGACTGTTAATGCTCATTACTTTTTGTGTGCATTTTCTTTTTCCTAGCAAAATATATTTAAGATTCCCTTCGTTCCTTAAGACCTGCTTTAATACATCAAGAGTAGAAGGGTTTCTGAGACATCTGAGATTAGAAACGGGGAAAAGTGGAACATAAACATCAGGGTGAAAAAAAATTATCTGAAAAATGTGGGCCAAGATCTACAAAAATCAGGGTTTATAATCTACCAGGGAAGCCTTTAAAGAACGTTCTTTGTTCTGCAAGCATGGTTGTAAGAATATTTTTAAAAAATCTAAGAAATAAAATTAATTATGACTAAAAAAAAACCTCAAAATGTAAATGGTTAATCAGTGCTTAACTTGGTGATGCCCCAGCTAGTCACAGGTGTAATCTAAGCTAAGCACTTGAAGTGTGCGAGATGAATTTTAAACAAATTGGAGTTTAAGCTTAATGATTGGAGGGAAAAAAAAAAAAAAAAAAAACAAGTACTTAACAGTGACACAGTGTCAACAGCAGTCATACAGATTCTATTAAGCAGGGCTTTGGGTCGACGGGTTAAATTGCAGATCTGAAGTTAAACCGTTGTTCAAGTATGCATGTGGTCAATTATTTCTGAGGTATTACTGTGCTGCCTGAGTGCCGTTGTAAATATGAGCGACATTTTGCATGAGAGCGGAAGATCAAACCGTCATCAAATTGGCTGGAGGAAAAAGAGAAAATATGCAATGCAGAGGGAAAGGATTACAATGTGAACTAGGAAAGACTCTTGACAGGGACAGTAAAGTATTTATGTTTGTCAACAGAGAGTTTGCGTCTGTCAGAGGCAGGATGTGAACTATGTCAGAAATTTCCTGATGAGCGAGAAGAATTTCACTCCTTCGAATGGTGCGCTTTAGGTTTAAAAGAGGAAAAAATATTCCGGGTACCAGATTCAGCAGACAAGACAAGAGCGAGCAGTAGTGAAGTGCAGCAAGGTCATTTTTTTTTGTGCAAGTTCCTACCACCCTGACTACCAGTTTTACCAGAAACGGGAGATCAGAAACAAGAACATAGTTGCAGACATAAAAGTGCATCAAGGCCAGGGTTGTCACTTACAAAACCAACTAAACCCCAGGCTTTTTAAAAGATGGATAAATCAGAATGTATCATTCCTGAGGTGATATGTGTAAGATGTTTTCTTTGTCCTTACACCCTGCTGTGCCAAAAATAAGGACTAAATAGAGATCTGAGGGAAGATGGGGTGAGAGACAGTTTGGAGTGAGAAACTTGAACAGGGTGTGGGGCACCAGGAATAGATCAGTCACTCTTAGGTCCGTAAGGAAGGGAGTATAAAAAAAAGACATTCGAAGTATAAAACCACCTGTCAAATAAATATGAGCATAAAATATAAATGAAACAGATCTTACAGAAGTACCAACGGAGGGAAAAGGGGAGAAGAAACAAGGGCAGGAACGTGAAGAACCCAAAGAGGGACCACAGGAGTATTCGAAGTGGGTCTAAGAAAGAGAATAACAGAGGAACTAGAGAAGAGACCGGGGAGGGATTCGATTAAGTCCAGAGGAAAGACCGGCTCTGGAAGAAAATCCTTAAATTATGAGAATGTACGGTTTATCCAAATGTTGGTGTTTAATTCATAAAAGGAAAAGGAAAAAAGTAACAGCATGCCGAAGACATATGAACGAATAGAAGAAGAATGCAAATAAGGTTTAGTTTTTCAGCGGGGTACGTTATTTTCAGATCACTAATTAAAAGCAATAAAGTTTGTATTATATTTCACCATTTTATTACTGGTATGTTTATATTCTCCTGCGGCCTAACTCTGCTTGAGTAAAATAGTCTTCCCATTAAACACTGCTGAGGTGAACACTTACCGATAATGAGAAGGGTGAGTCCATTAAACACAGACCCGACGTAGGTCAGAACCCAGAGAAGCACCGCAAACTGTTCACAATTAACATGAAAATACAAGGGACTATTATTATTATTAATATTATTATTATTATTATTAATAATATGATTAGTATGATGATCACGGTTATTATTATTATGATTATTATTATTACTACTATGATTATGATTATACCTTTAGAGAGTCAATCAGATCCTCTACCAGGAAAAGATGCTTCAGTTCATTAAGAGTGGCATTGATATACTTCAACAGGATGTCATCATGTTTATGAATTACATCAGCTGGTAGAAGGACATTCTGCTCCAGATACAATCTGAAAACACACACACACACACACACACACACACACACACACACACACACACAACAGGCAAGGGATATATGTAAGTGCTTTAATACTCTAAAAGATACACTTCCAGCTTATATGGTTATATGCTTCTCACTTAAACGGGTGTGCGTTTTCGCTCTTTTGTAGAGCATCTGTGACTCCTCTGTAGATTCGGAAGCAGATGGTGACAGATAAAAGCGTCAGAGCGATGTACGAACACACGCTGATGATGCTGAGAAGACTCAGAGAGATCAACAGTGACAGTGTTGCTCCGAACACACACGCTGTCTTCTGTACATCGCGCCAGTACAGCAGATCCCACACTGGAACACAAACACACACACATATATATATATATATATATATATTCAGAAATATTTACAAAGGTTTACAAGGTGACGCAGTATAACTCTTACTTAAACACTTAAGTCAGAAATATACCTGATGATTAACAATGTGAAGAAATCTGAAGACTAACCACACTTATGCATTTTTTCTAACTCGTCCAGCACAGTACAAATTCAGCCAAACACATAAGCACTGCAGGTGTCACAAGTTGGACTAAAATACTGTTTGTTTATCGTTTACAGAAACTGGGTTCTGCACAACAGGATGTTTTTCCCCCCCACAGAATTAACAGCTAACGGATCGTAATATTTGACAAAAAGTGCATTGGGTTCGAATCTTTGATTCCAGTTTATTTGTCTGATTAAAACACACGTGACATAAAATATGCTACAGAATTTTCTATTATATTATATGTTTCAACTATTATTATAGTGGATATTTATCCACTTTGAAAATAATTTCAGCGTGTAATGTTTTAATGAAAACAATATGTCTGTATGGCGCTGTGACTGCTGTAGTCATCTATTCTAACTCACCACATCTTTTCTTGCAAGCACCCCAAAGTGACAGCTATAGATATATAGTTATTACATCACCGGCATCTCTTGTTGGTTTCTTGACAAATTAATGTTACAAAGCGCAGAAACTGGAGATTTTACATGTAGTGGAAAAAAAAATAAAAGGATAAGGTACACACTTTTGATATCCATGGTGATCCTGTTAATGTGATATTAAGGGCACAAAAACTATGATATAGTGAGCGAAAAAAAAAAAAAAAAAAAAAAAAAACACGTTTTTCTAAGGATATTTTTCCCCAACA
>JAOVVB010130633.1:0-12286 GCA_028570985.1 Heterobranchus longifilis | reverse complement strand
CCCCCCCCCCCCCCCCCCCCCTTCTCTGTACATGCTGGATTTGGCCGACGTGCTGAGGTGCCCCCCCCTCCTTTGAGGATTAGAAACGATCAAAGCTATGCTCATTCCACGCTCACATTTCCTCCTATCAGCGGGTGGGAAACTCCCATTGGCCCACACACACACACACATGCACACGCGCACACACACACCCCCACACACACGCACACACACACCTATGTCAGCCAGCAGAGAGGCTTCAGGCATGCTTAAGAGGGCATGAAGATATGCGAGCAAATACTGCCTCCAAACTTTCTACTTTTCATTTTCTATTACCTGTGCATTCACTCTCATGATGTTTTAGTGTGTGTGTGTTTTTTTGTTGCTTTTTGCTTTATTGACAACCGAAAGTAGACAGGAAACAGGAAAGGGGTGAGAGAGAGGGGACGACACGCAGCAAAGATCTGTGAGCGGAAGTCGAACCTGCAGCCGCTGCAGTGAGGACTTTAGCCTCTGCACAGTACTGAGGGTCACTCATACCACTGAGAACACTTTAGACACCTTCTGTCATAATTATGAGTTCCTATCTCATAACTGCAAGAAAAGAAGAATCGTAATTACAAGATCTCATGACTACATGATATTTTCATGTTATTACAAGATAGCTACTCATAATTACAAGATATGGTGTCTGTTTTTCTTTTGTGAATCCAATGAGCTTCCCTGTAGATTTGGGGCATTTTTGAGCATCAAAACACTTAATTTCCTACATTATGAGGAATTTTTAATGCACCAATTTGTGCCTTTTCTGCATCAATTCATGGTGGAAATGTCTTTAACTTTGTCAAAATGAAAGTCAGCTGCTACATTCATGTTTTTATCTTTGTGGACAAATGCACATTCTAAATACTGAGGGGGACGTGTCCCTTTCATCCCCCCCCACCCCGAAATCTACACCTCGGTTTTGAGGCCAAGTCCTGTATGTGTCGGTGGGCTCATTTATATGTGAATCATGTTGCTTCACAACTTTCCCTCATGTTTGACTCCGTCCGTGTCGTCCAGGCAGAGACATGCTGAGACTCTGAAACACCTTCACACTTCAAAAGACGTCCAATATTTCAACTGTGTTTCACGTTTCTGCTGCTATTGTGTAGAAGCTTCTGATGACTGCTGTCTTTTTGTCAGTGTGTCAGTTCTGGTGGGCGTGTGTGTGTGTGTGTGTGCATGTGTGTGTGTGTGTGTGTGTGTCACAGCCCCATAGCTCCTCAGCAAAGACTCTAACAAGAGTTCGCCCAAGGCAAGGCAACATAACAAAGTCATTTATTAGTTTGTGTGTGTCTGTCAACGTGCGACTGTGTCTCTGTGCATGCCAGTAAATGAATCAGAGCTGTGCAGCGAGAAAGGGGGGTTGAATACGAACATTTCCCGTGGTGCTTTGGGGTTGGGGCCCAGCAGCAGTGGGCAATGAGCTGGTAATTCTTCACCCTGTGATCAAAGGCCCAGTTCTCAGCATGCTCCCCTACCACCCTCTCGCCGTTTCCCTCATTTTCCCCTCCCTCCGCTCCAATCAGAGCCCAGAGCAACCAGGCGTGAGTTATAACCCTGTGGTGGTGTTGCTTATTATTACTGAGTCTAGCAGATCCTACGGGTCCACCCGACTGGTAACCTCACTGTGCTGACTTTTACCCGTTCAAACTTCCTCCTCTTACGGTCAGTCTCCGTGCTCCAGCTGCACCCAGACTTAAACAATCTCTTTCAGTGCAGAAACCTTTGCTGCCACCTCTTGCCTCCCCTGTGTTTAGTCTCTTGAACTCCACACATGATCCACTCTATCACGCCCTTGACAAAACCTCTCTTAACACCCATAACTTTCAGTTTAGTTAAGATATTTCATGCTCCCTTTCCTCCTAACCCCCTTTTCACACAGCCATCTATATTCATGCACTTGACTGCTGAATCTTATGTATGAACCAATTCTTTCTTCCCTGTTTGCTCTAACTTTCTTTTGTTCTCAATAGCTGTCCGCCGCTCCTTCTATTCTAATTCACACTTCAATAGCTCAAACGTGTCACTCACTCGCCGGCGCTATGCATATTTGTTCATCCCGTAGACTTAGGCCTACAGGCAGCGCTGCTGTAATATTCTCAAGGTTACTCTCAATGTTACCCTCCTGCAAATCTGGGTCCTTTTATCTAACACAAATATAGCCCGGAGCATCTAGCAGGCTGATGAGAAATGGAGAATGGGGCCAGGCCATGGCAAGGCACGGAACGAGTGGCCCACTTTGGCCCGTGAAGAAACACCTGCGACAGTTGGTGGTCCACTAAACGAAAGCAGCCTGCGGGTGCGAGCGGTGTGCCAAGCCAAAATGATTGCTATAAAACAGGCCAAGCCTGCTGGGAGCGCTGGTGCCTCTTTTCATCCTGGCCTCACTCCATCACATGACCTTCTGGCCCTGATGCTCTCTTGTGTCCTTCTGTTTTCCACCTCTCTCTCTGTGATATTCCCGCTCCTTCTATTCTTCAATATTTTATTAGATTTTGTCTGTAAAGTTGGCCACATGTGCCCAGACTCATGCACAACAGGGAGTGAAGCCAAGTTGAATAGGTGCAGTTCTTTAATTCTGTTTAATCCCAAGACCACGTTATTGTAATGTTGCCTTTGATAACCAGTTCTTGACTTTAATGTAAACACTGTTTTTTAGCACCACCTGGCAGAGGCTACAAAAAGAAACATGGAATTGAAGAGGTGTAGGCCTACATCATGCAGCAAAGAAGATGAATTGTATGGATGGAATGAATGAGAATCATTGTTTTACTTTCTTTGACATAATATTTTAATGTTGAGTTGATTTAATTCAGTTCTGGTGCAAATTAGTTCATTTTTAATTGCCTTCCAAAATGACAGAGATCAGAAACAAAGCTTGCAGGGAAACTTTATTTGTCCATCACAAATGAGTATGTTCTGCTTTGCCCCTGTTGTGGTTAAAGCTTGGTGAAGTTTAGGCAACTAAAACTACTTTGTTAATTTTTTTTCTGTGATGTGGAAGCAAACCCCCAGGAAGAGCTCAGGGCTTTGAAATGATTTGACATAGTGGCCAAACTGTGGAATTACAACTTCTGTGTCCATCACGTGATGCCACTGAGTCCAAAAAGGGAAAGAGACGTCTGTAAGTCAGTGGATACATTTTGTTGAGTGTCACAAGCCCTGCAAAATGACTTGTTTCACTATCAGAATTTGATCCATTTGGTCAGATAAGATTTGGAAAGTCTAGAAGAGTTGCACAATTAAATAATTTCATCCCCATTCAAGTTAGTCCATGACTCTGGTCCAGTTAACATCGGATGATTTGACATGAAATCCCATACAGACATTCATGGTCCCCGTGAGATGAATCTGAAAGACTTGCCAGGTTGTCCCCTGGCTTTTCCTGTAGTTCCACCTTGAAGTTACACATTTTGTTTTTGTGTGAAATGGCTCTACAGCTGGTGAATGGCTGAATGGATGTTGCATTGCTCCGTATATTCAGGTTCCCCAGAGGATGGATCCTATGACTTCGGTGGTCCCCTGACTTTTCATCCAGCATCACCAGGAAGTTGACTGTGAAATGTCTCAATAGTTGGGCTGCTGTGACGTTTGGTGCAGATATTTATCCTCTCCACATGAATATACAGTATGTGATGACTTTGGTGATCCCCTGACTTTTCAGGTCAAAATTTCAACGTGTCCAATATTATGTTTATGACCTAATACCTGCAAAACTAATGGCATTCCCGCAGGCCTCGGCTATACTGTCTATATCTAAATAGATCCTCACAGAGGACAGTCTCATTCTGACACGCCGCCCCGGTGGATCTGCTTTCTCTAATCAACCCTCGTTTAAACTCAATTGACAATAATTTCATCATTTAGAGTGACATCTAAGATTGTACCTGCAACAGTTGCAAAGTTATATTTTGCCTAAAGAGAGGGACACAATCTGAGAGATGAAACCTTGATGAGTGCTCACAGTTAACCGATGTCTACTAATTATGTATAAGTGAGAAAAGATTGCCCATTGCTCAGCTGGGTTTGACCTTGTTTGAGGCTGTTATTTAGAAATGCCACCGCCTGTTGTTTGGAGACCAGATGTGATAACGGACTAAACCCAGACTCTTCCAGTTTTATGTTTGGGCTCATGTGGATCTTTATCTGGCAGAAACAAGTACTGGCTGATGTCCAGTTAAATGACTGTGCATAGTCCTGGGGCCTCATTACAGAAAAATATCCTAACTGCTTGTCCTATTTTAGCTTCAGTTTCAAAGGTAGGACAAAATCATTTTTCCTAAGCCATTCCTTATGGCTGTGTCCTATCATATCTCCAAACTCCTATTTAACATAACCTATACCCTCACATAAGAAATCTGAAGTATAACTGTAAATGTGATTCTTCAATCGGCACTCGTCCTGTCATGCCTGTATCTGTTTGTAATGCCTACAAGAGACTGCCTGTATCTTTGATTAGAAAGTACAGAGGCTACTTGAGATGGACGAGCCAAAATACCAACGACTCTCACTTGTTGCTATCATGGACAAAAAAGACGGATGTTTGATTTTAGCTACGAGGAGTCGAAGGCAGGTGGAGGAGAGGAAACTCCACCTTTTTGGAGTTTCTTCTCAATTATCTGCACAGGAAAAATGAGAAATGAATCGTCTTAGCAGTTGATGATACACATTAATATGTGGTCCATGAAATTTACAGCGTCATCATACAGTTTACCTTTCAATCATTATATTTCAGTGTTGTGCCATACAGACCTAACAACAGTGCTGCTGCTATTGTGGCAGTTATTTTGAATTTAGGATCATGCCGTCCTAATTTGGGAAAGCCCTAAGGAAAGACAGTTCTGTAGCCTGTAGCTAAATCCCTATCCTCAGACAGCAGATTCCTAAATACAGTTAGGAAACATGTTTCTGTAATACCAAAAAAAAACACAAATCCTAAACATCATCCTGATTTCATTGTGTTTCCTGTGCATGTTTTACAGTCAAGTGTTAATCATTATTTAATTGATAAGTTATAATGGCTCTTGTTGTGGTATAATGAGGGTCCATTATTACCTTTACTGGGTGGGTTTTAATGAATTTCTATTAACATACGCAGAGTGTAAGCCATCACCTATTTACATTTACTCAAATAGCCCAGGGATTGATCTTATTCTTTGATAGTCACATGCCCACATATTTCCATTGCAATAATGTTATGCTAATACTATATTTGTCATACTTATTATCACCCTTGTGTTTTGCAATTTGCTGTGTAACCCATTCCAATCAGTACATCATTTTGTCGAGCTTAATTAAGAAAGTAATTGTTGATGCTTCAGGCGTTTCTCACTTAAATTGTTATTGGCCTCTGCCTCTGAAATCCCAAATCAATATCTGTTCCTCATTTGATTCCCAGCCCGGGCTTTATAGATTGACAGTCTCACACACACACACACACGCGCACACACACATGCACAAACTACCCTTTCTATCTCCCTCTGATTCAATTGTTGATGCCTATCTGCTGATGTCCCTGCAGCGCCGGCAGGCCAGACGTCAGCTTTGCTAACTAATGTCAATGGAACACGGCATCGGTCACATAATTACTCAATTAATGCATTTGGAGGAGCATGAAGGAGACTGGGTGAGCATGAGTGTGGGCAAAATTCTGCAAAGGATGCAAGAACATATAACTGTGCATTTGTGCACATCACATAAGCCTGCATGTGTGTGTAAGTGGTGTTGTTTTGGTGTGTTTTGCTCTGAATATTCACTGCTAAAACTTCTTAATGGGCCAGGAGAAACATTTGCTGAAATCATTAGCACATTGTCCCTTGTTGTGTACCCTGTCCTGTTTTTACTCTCTCTCTCTCTCTCTCTCTCTCTCTCTCTCTCTCTTGCTTTCTGACTCACACAAACAAAGATGTCCTTCACATCGGTACGCTGGTTATTAAATGTAAGATGAATGTCAAGAGACTCACACCAGAGAGCGAGCCAGTCCTTTAGGGGCCTTGGCATTTCGCAGCTACCTCGATGGCAGACTGACATGACAAGGACATGTCACCCTGAAGCTCCCATGAGTTGTATTATTGCTCTCTCACCCTCATTTCACACTCTTGTTACAGTAGATGTCGTGATATATTAGCAAAGCTCTCGCTGACAATGTCAGGCAGAAATTACAGTATATTTACATGCGGTAATACCCTACAGCTTGCATGTAATACTCTGTAACATAAGATTTTATTCAAATGTATTTCTCTTCACATTCGCTATCTCTGTCTATTACAACATCTCCCCTGATTTTTTTCTCTCTTTATTCTCACACCTTCTTCTCCTTCATCTCTCGCTTTCCTCATCCACCTCCTGATACTTTCTCTTGCCGCCGGCGTCCTTACTCATTCTCCTTCCCCACTGCTCTGTAAGTGTTGTTTTCTCGCTACACACCCACACATACACACACACTCACATAGACTCCCCTTTGTGTTGCTCCTGCTACACATTCCCTTACTTCTCATCTCTGCCTGAATCTCTCTCTTTTTCTCTCAATGCCACCACTCACCCACAGGCAAAGTCATCCCGGGTTGCTACGCCACCCCTCCCTCTCTTCACCAATCAGATCGTCTCACTACCTCAGAGTCATTTTCCAAATTTGGCCACTAATTGGGTTTCTCCTGCGATTAAGTCAATAACAACCTTCATATTAGAGTTTAATGTCCCCTAATGAGTCCATTTGTTGGCCAGCGGCTAATTAGGTCTGAGCTGTTTATAGATAGCCTAAACTCATTGATGGGCATTACTGAAACACTGTGTGTCAATCAGTTACATAGTTGAGCCCATTTTTGCTTTTAGCTCGGAGCCCAGAGCCCCCCCCCAAAACAGATTATGCCGTTCTGGTTCATGGATCAGGCTGTATAATTTGTGAAACAGCTCGGCATTAACATTAATGATAACTCCAGGGGAGCAGAATGAAATCCATTTAACATTGACTGACAAATCATCTTCCTCCTCAACAAGCATTTAGTTTTATTAGTGTTGATTGTATTGAGGATTTGTGCGGAGGAGACTTGTGTCTGCTTTTGTTTGCTCATTAAAATATTCATATCTGCCAACTGTAGACGCTTCCAGAGTGGTTACATGCACATCCATCTAACAGCAGGGCTCCTCAGAACAGATTGAAATACATAAAGGCCCTTCAGGCAACAATGGGTGGATGTGAGGACAACAGGCCCTATCAAGCTGGAATCTTTGACAAAGTTTTAACAGATCCGACTGACATGCCAAGACCCTCCCCTGGAGTTTGAGTCTGCACAAGGCTTTGGCTTGATAAGGCAGTGTGTGGATGAATATAAAGTGAGCTGGAGGAGCCTGATATTGGGACTCATCCCAATCGTATGCCTCCAGGTTAGCACGCTATCAAACGGAGGGGTTTGTTTGAAGCGAGGTTGTGTGTGTGTGTGTGCACACAGCTGCAGCTCTATGATAAAGAGGAGAGGGGTTTGATAGGTGAAGCCTCCTGTCCTTCCATCCCTCTCTCTGTCTCCCTCTAATTCAATTCGACTGAAATTGGCGTGAAAATACCAACATAAAGCACGGCGATACTTTCTCCCATCCTTTCTGCCTTGTAGCTCTGCGTGTGTATGCAGTCTGTGTGTCAGTGGCTGGACAGTGCTCTGTCTGGGTTGTTGAATATTAAAGTCCTCACTGTGTGGAAGTTACTAGCTGAGTTTGTATTGGAGCAGCAGAAATACAATTGGAGAGCAGAAGTGTCTTTCTCTGCGTCTCTCTCTCTCTTTCTGTGCCAACACCAACATGCTTTGATTTTCTACAAGTATTTGCCTCTTTTAACTTCCATCAAGGAAAACCATCTGTTTAAAGATTGCTCCAAATAGTTTCCCCCTGTGCCATCTGTTGCCTCCATATCTAGTTTTTTACAGTTTCAAAATAATTTCATCCCCATTGAAAACACCTCAGCAATACTGTGCCGGTTGCTGATTTTGTTCACATTCTGGTGAACTGTTTTTTGTAATATGTAAATATTTCCTTGTACAAGCCATAAAGGAGGGGAATTGAATGGTGATGGAGAAATTTAAAATTTAAATGACAGCGTTCCTTTGCCCCGAGCTGTTGTTGCTAAGATTGAATATAAGAAGTTATGAATTAACCTCAGATATAAACACAGAGGGGAGGGGGCACTTTTAATCATTTTGAATGGCCTTGCATGTTTGTGATGCTGTTGGATGGATGGAGAGAAGGGTCATGACCAGAAGGTTTTCAGAGATAAGGCGGATTTGGAAAGAAAGTGGCTTTTGAATGGTTGGAGCTGAAAAACACAGTAAGTAGCCTATGATGCAGACTAAAATACACAGCATCTTTCAGTGTCCAATGGCTGGATAATTAATAAAACAGTTGCTTATTTGTCTTCGAAGGAGCGAAAAGAGGAAACCTCCAAACTGAAGGTGACGACTGAGGACGATCCAGAGCTGAGCTGAGAGCAACAAAGTCCTGCCACTTGGTTTCTTTGGACGTGTATCGGTGTCGGTCTATAAAATTCATGTCTCCTCACTTCTTTACCACCAAACACCTCCATCACTAGCTTCCACCTCTCCTCTTGTTATGCTAGGTATTATGTGCTCGAGAGAAACACATTTATGACAGAATGAAAAACACATTTGATACTGCATTGCTACAAATGAGGTGCAAAATGTAAGACCACATAGTGTCCCATAAACAGATCGGTTTGCATATTTCTTAAGCAAAGTGTTTGTGTTATGCCTACGGGCTTCTAACTTCATAGAGTCCCTTTGCTATTCAGCCTATAGTCTGATAAAAGCCGTGGAGGGATATGGTTTTCAGGCCATCCTTCTAATGGGTTTAGCCTACAATTAATCTCATATTATACATTATGTTAATGCTCTTATCTGTGTTGCCTCTTTAGGGTTATCATTCACTTTTCCTATTAAAGTGTTTTAGTTTTTGAAACAATAATCCCATGCAAAGTTTTATCAGGTAGTTCTGGGAAAATGAGTTTGTAAATGGTCCTCGCCCAGGTCTCCCTCATATCTTTTTCATATCAACGAAAATCACATCAGTAGCCTAAGCTTTGACTTTCTTTTTGTAGCTGCAGGTTCTGTCCTCGCTAACTGTCCCCAATTTAATTTAATGTTTCGCCTGTGTGCACATCTCTGCTGAATAAGTGGCAATAGGCTATGTAGGCTAGGGCTGTATTCGAAATCACACACTATACTAGCAATACATCGTGATTTGGCCAAAATGTAGTAGTGTGAATTTGGGGGCACTGGGTAATGTGGGACACAGACACCTAAACTCCAGTGTGTTTAGTTCCTGTATAACAACATCTGGTCAACAGGACTCTTTCTATATGTTTAGTATGGATGTCATGTGACTTCATGCAGGTGATGTCACAGGAAGGAGCAGAGCACTTGTCAATCAGGAAGCTCCCCTGGGAATCACATGGCGGGATTCTGACCAGATTAATGTTGAGGATAAATCTGTCATAAATAAGACAATGTTGCTGATTGTTATCAAATTATGTTTGTGATCTATTCAAGCAACAAAATATGCATTAAAGTGTTGATTGAGAATGTGGGACGTCATGCTTTGGGTAATCTGGGACAGTCACTGAAATTATTCAAATGGGGGAAATATGCATTTTAGAGATTTTGTGAAGTTAATTTAGTTAATATGTTAAGATAATAAGTCAATTAATTTGAAAATAAAGGACTTCAAAGAAAAATTAGTTATGGGCCTTTTAATCGCCCATTTTTAAAATTGTATTTGATAAATATTAATGTTTAGGTATTAAATGGCCCCTGGCCTCCTGTCATTTTGAAAAAGTGGCCCCTGGGCAAAGCAAGTTCAGTAGGCTGTCCTTGCAGCAGGCCGAGGCCCTATGTAGTAGCCACTAGCTGCAGTATGCAGCATGTAGTAGCCGCAGTATGCAGCATGTAGCTGCAGTATGCAGCATGTAGCTGCAGAATGTAGCATGTAGCCGCAGTATGTAGTAGCCACAGTATGCAGCATGTAGCCAAAGTATGCAGCATGGAGCCGCAGTATGCAGCATGTAGCCGCAGTATGTAGTAGCCACAGTATGCAGCGTGTAGCCAAAGTATGCAGCATGTAGCCGCAGTATGCAGCATGTAGTAGCCGCAGTATGAAGCATGTAGCCGCAGTATGCAGCATGTAGTAGCCGCAGTATGCAGCATGTAGTAGCCGCAGTATGAAGCATGTAGCCACAGTATGCAGCATGAGGCTGCAGTATGTATGTAGCTGCAGTATGCAGCATGTAGGGGGGGGTATGCAGAATGTGCAGTATGTAGCCTAGGTACAGTATGCAGTATCCATGGTATGCAGTATGTAGGCTAGTGTGCAGTATATAGGCACAGTATGCAGTAGGGGCCTATGCAGTACGTAGTATGCAGTATGTAGCATGCAGTATATACACAGTATGCAGTATGTAGTATGTAGTATGTAGTATGCAGTATGTAGCATGCAGTATATACACAGTATGCAGTATGTAGTAGGCTGGAGGATTTTGAATACAGCCCAGTGAGAGAGCACAGCTGTTATCTAACGTTAACTTTGCTGTGACCGGAGTAACGGTGCAATCAAACGACTCCTGGTTTTGCAGGGGGGGCCGTTAGCGGTCCCTAGCCCGCAGTTTGGGAACCGCTGTCCCGGACTGGCCGGCCTGTGCTCTCCGGCTCTCTGCCTCCGACTCCGCCTCTCTCAGCACCAACACACGAGAGACCGACTCCCCAGCCTGCCTGCCGCCACCCCGGAGCCCCTCCAGCTCCAGCCTGTGCGCCTTCCACTCCCCGACCCGGACTCCACTTCTGTCTCTGCGCGAACCCACCACTCTCACGCCACATGCACTCCTAGTTTTATCGGAAGGAAAAAAAAGACTGCAACTTGAAAAGTACAATAGGCAGTAGTAGAGCTGTATCGGATAAGTTTTTTCTTCTTTGCCCCCAGTTTTCGGCCCCGCGGCGGGGCAGGACAGCAAGGGCAGGCCGGGGGGAAAAGGAGCCCGTATGATGTGGATCTGGTACCTTCTGCTTGGTTCGGGGTCAGGCTCAAGAACTGTTGGTAAGTTTTTCAAAGCACACGGAAACTAATGTTGTTGTCACGGCGTCGACACGCTTCAGTATACGGGTGGGTCAGAGGAAGGGGGGGTGCAAAATCTTTTGAAGTGCTCGCTGTTTGGATACTCTTCGGATGTTTTTATTGTTGTACCTCGACGCGTAGGCCCAGGCTAAAACTTATTGGAGCAACTTCTAAGAAAAGAAGTTATCCGACTTTCCATTTCCATCGACTGAACGGTTTTTTGTCTGGAAATTGGGAGTTGTGCAGCCGGGGCAGCAGCAGTTTCACAGTTTTTCGTGCATGTCGAATGGGTTCATGTCCCCTTCACTTCTGAGTGAGAATATTTTGCTCCAGTCACCCTCCGTGCCATATCCATCTACTGTATGTTTTACTGAGATGGGGTTATAGTCTCCTCCGGGTTAGGTTATGACCGCGAGGTTGTTGACAATGACAGGACAGTGTTGACAAGTCAATCTGTGCTGCAGCCCCGCCATGGCAGCCAGCGAGGGCCCGGCGGAGGACACTTCCAGGAGTTTGAATACAAAGGACAGCCAGTGTGCACTTTACTCCTTTTTACGCATTTTGAGCTGGTATTCCAGTCAGTGACATATAATCTAACTGCCCATTTCAGTGATGGTCTGCAGGGAATAATTAGCTTACATTAATGTGAAACACCTATGTGATAATCAGTGATTCAGAGGTCAACAGCCTCAAAGTATGTGCTCATGATAATAAGGTAGGAAGTATTTGTATTGGCTCAGTAATGTTTGTAAATAGATGTATTTGTTTACCCTTAAAATATCTATCTGCAGGATATGCTCAACATGTGTGAACTCTGGTAATATAACGATACCAATGTATGCCCACTGTGCACAAAACCTTATTTAATTTAATTTCATGTTTATTTGTATCGGGACAAGTATGTAATCAATGCCACACACTACAGCATCTATAGCTTAAGCTAGTTTGCAATGGCCACCCCTAGATGGGCCTTTAAATACATGTAGGGGAGACTGGGGACAACACTTTTAACATTTCTTGGACTCACTATTTGCAGTATGAGTGTCATCACTTTAGCATGTTTCTGATTGGAGGAATAAGACTTGTTGCAACCGTCTCCCCTAATATGTAATGTTAAGAGCTAGTTTATCATCTAGATACCATGCATTAAGCTAAC